>PVJC01012526.1:0-39548 GCA_004026665.1 Murina feae
GTGGTTAATCTTTTTAAATATATTTTATTGATTTTTTACAGAGAGAAAGGGAGAGGGATAGAGAATTAGAAGCATCGATCAGCTGCCTCTTCGTACCCCCCACTGGGGATGTGCCCACAACCAAGGTACATGCCCTTGACTGGAATCGAACCTGGGACCTTTCAGTCTGTAGGCCAACGCTCTATCCACTGAGCCAGACTGGTTAGGGCTAGGGGACTTCTTTTTTAGGTTAAAAAGTGAGACTGCTGCTTCCTCCCACCTCCCCACAGTAGATTATGAAAACTTCAGTTTCATTCTATCTCAGCTTCTAAAGTACTCCCTGAGGAAATGATATCTTCCTGATGTAAACAGACTAGGCCAGACCTAAGTCAAACCTTAAAGTAAGAATATTAGCAATATATTTCATTTTAGATATCAGAACCCCATCTAACAGGGATCTAAACAAAATAGACACTGATTATACCTCATGTTTAAAAAAACACTGGAGATAGGCATTTGTTGCTGAAGATTTAGCTACTCAGCAACATCATCAAGGACCCCGCTGTCTTACATCTTCCTACTCTGCTTTCCTTGTGTTGCTCACCTCCTGGTTGCAAGTGGCTGCTATGGAGCCAGGCATCATGGCTGTCTTTGAGAGAGGAAGAAGGAAGAAGAGCAATAACAGAGTCCCTTTTCCTCTTACCAAGACAACAAACGTTTTCTTAAGAGTCTCCTGCATAACTATACTTTACAAAATATGTTTTAATTGATATTTTTTAGAGTGAGAAAAATGGGAAGAAAGAGAGAGAGAGAGAGAGAGAGAGAGAGAGAGAGAGAGAGAAAGAGAGATATTAATTGGCTGCATCCAGCTTGCCCCCCAGCTGGGATTGAGCCCAAAACTTGTATATGTGCCCTGACTGGGAATTGAACCAGCAACCTCCACACTCAACCAACTGAGCCACCACCAGCCAGGACATGCAAAACTATACTTATATATCACTAGAGGCCCAGTGCGTAAATTCATGTATTAGTGGGGTCCCTTGTCCTGGCCTGTGGAATTGGGCCAAAACTGGCTCTCCGACATCCCTGAGGGGTCCCAGATTGCAAGAGGGTACAGGCCAAGCTGAGGGACCCCCACTGATTCATGATCAAGGTGGAGAGAAATGTGGGAGGTTGACAGCCAGGGAGGGACTGGGAAGGGCTCCAGGGCATGTCTGGTCCTATCTTGCTCAGTCCCAATTGGCTGAACCCCAGCAGCAAGCTAACCTACTGGTCAGAGCACCTGCCCCCTGGTGGTCATGCACATCATGGTGACTGGTCAACTGTCTGCTCCCTGGTGGTCAGTGTACGTCATAACGAGTGGTTGAACAGCCTTAGCATATCATTAGCATATTACACTTTGATTGGTTGAATAGCCGTCTGGATGACCAGACATTAACATATTAGGCTTTTGTTATATAGGATTGTCTGGGTCATATGGCTGCCCCTAGATGTAGAAAATTCTGGAAACTTGGACATTTCATTTTTTTACATATATATTTTTATTATTTTTTATTATTTTTAAAAACCTTTATTGTTCAGATTATTATAATTGTTCCTCCTTCCCCCGATAGCTCTCCTCCCGGTTCCCACATCACCCTCTGCCCTTACTGTCCTCATCCATAGGTGTACGATTTTTGTCCAGTCTCTTCCCATACCCCCAACTCCCCTTTCTCCCTGAGAATTGTCATCCCACTCCCTTTCTATGCCCCTGATTCTATTCTATTCACCAGTTTATTCTGTTCATCAGATTTTTTATTCACTTGATTTTTAGATTTGTTGATAGATACGTATTTGTTGTTCATAATTTTTAACTTTACTTTTTCTTCTTCCTCCTCTTTTTAAAGGATACCTTTCAGCATTTCATATAATACTGGTTTGGTGGTGGTGAACTCCTTTAGCTTTTTCTTGTCTGTGAAGCTCTTTATCTGATCTTCAATTCTGAATGATAGCTTTGCTGTGTAAAGTAATCTTGGTTGTAGGTTCTTGCTATTCATCACTTTGAATATTTCTTGCCACTCCTTTCTGGCCTGTATAGTTTCTGTTGAGAAATCAGCTGACAGTCGTGTGGGTGCCCCCTTGTAGGTAACTAACTGCTTTTCTCTTGCTGCTTTTAAGATTCTCTCTTTGTCTTTTGCCCTTGGCATTTTAACTATGATGTGTCTTGGTGTGGTCCTCTTTGGATTCCTTTTGTTTGGGATTCTCTGTGCTTCCTGGACTTGGAAGTCTATTTCTTTCACCAGGTAGGGGAAGTTTTCTGTCATTATTTCTTCAAATACATTTTCAATATCTTGCTCTTTCTCTTCTTCTGGATGCCTATAATTTGGATGTTGGTATGCTTGAAGTTGTCCCAGAGGCTCCTTACACTATCTTCATATTTTTGGATTCTTTTTTCTTTTCCTGTTGGTGTTTTTTGCTTCTTCGTATTTCAAATCTTTGACTTGATTCTTGCGATCCTCTAGTCTGCTGTTGGATCTCTGTATATTATTCTTTATTTCAGTCAGTGTATGCTTAATTTCTAGCTGGTCCTTTTTCATATCCTGAGGGTCTCACTAAATTTATTGGCGGTTTCTAGAAAATTCTTGAAAAACCCTATAACCGTGGTTTTGATTCTATATCCAGAAGTTTGCTTTCTTCCATTTCTGTCACTTGTGACCTGTTTATTTGTCTCCATATTTTGGCTGTTTCCCTGCATTGATAGAGTGGTTTTCTGTGCTAGGTGTTCTTTCTGTGCTAGGTGTCCCAATTACTTGAGGTGGACACTCTTGGTGCACCCCTTTGTAAGCTTTGTGCACAGTCTTCTTGTAGCTAAGCCTTGATTGTTGTTGGTATCACTGGGAGAAGTTGACCTCCAGGCCACTTGGCTGTGAGAATTAGCTGTGTCTACAGTGGGAGAACTTCTGTGCTGGAGACACCTTTATGGGGCAAGACTTGCTTCAGTGGAACTTTGGTGCTCACTGAGTCTGCCCCCTGAATGTGTCCCTTATGGATCTGAGGAGTTGTAATCTGGATGGTCCTACTCTGACCACTGGGTACACTGGCTCTTGGATCTCTAAGGAGGTGCTAATTTAGCCTCTGCCTGAGGCTACCCAACAGGAGCTACAGAGAGATCCGTAGATTCCACTTCTTTCTTGGGGATTTAGAAGTGCCCAGATGGGCCCAGCTGTGAAGCAATGCAAGCTGCTCTGGGGCCTTGAGCCTTCTTTTGGATGTTCTGGGTCTTTCTGACCCAGCTGCAGTTTGTTAGGTAATTTTAGGTTGGAAAGGGCCAGGCCTTTTATATGCAAAGCCTCTGCATGCAGCTTTAGTGGGGTGGGGCCTCGGGGAATCAACAGGGTAGAACAAACAGCTATGGCTGATCCTCAGCCCAGCCCTAAGAGGCCCTGGGTCTCAGTGTCCCTCAGTAACCGCTGCAAGCATCTCTGAGAAAAAGCCGCTCTGGAGTTCCTCCCAACGTCAGATAGTCTAGTTTCTCCCTGTATGAGTCAGGATCCCCAGAAACTTGCCCAGAACTGGAGTTCAGAGCCATTGGGTGCTTGTGACTCCCTCCAGATTGCAAAAGATAACTGCGTTCTCAGTTGCTAGCACTTTCCGTGCACCTCCGTACCTCTGCACTTTACTTCTGCACCTCCTCTGAGTCTTGGTGTGCTTTTTTTCTTTCCTTCTAGTTGTAGAATTTCCACTCAGTCAGCCTTCCTGTGGTTCTGGGTGGTGTCCATTTTTTCTTTTTGTTGTAGTTTTGAAGTAGCTGTGCGAGGCAGAAATTTCAGGTGTTTACCTATGCCTTCCTCTTGGTTTTCTCCAACATTTCATTTTCTTATGCTGTAATTACAGAAAACAAGAAAGAGTGACAGGGAATGGCTGCAATGAAATTCCTACAAATCCTGCCTTCTCATGCAGGAAACTTCACCTGCTGTGGCCAAGCCTCTCAGTGCCTTGCTTGTTCCCATTTAGCTGATAGCTGGTATAATGCTTAATTATTACCACAGACACACTGCATAACGAACAACCCCAAATTTCAGTGGCACATAGTAATAAGCATGTATTATCATGCTCACAGCTTTGCTGATTGGCAGAGTGACTCTGTTCCAAGTGCCTTTCATTCTCTGGAACCAGAATGGTGTGGCAGAAGAATATGAGGAATAAACAGGAAGATGTGCTTTCTCTTCAGGTATAGCCTCCACTTTTTTTTCCACATTCCACTGGCCAAAGCAAGCCACATGGACCCAAAGCACACTTTTTAGTTGAAAAACCAGCAGAGTTACTCGGGGAAAGGCGTGGGAATGGGAAGGTGTGAAATATGGGACACAACTTTCTACCCCAGATGAATAATCTAATAGATTACCGGTGGGAAGTGGTGGTGATGCTACAAGGTTTTTGTGCATCCTGCAGATGACAAATGTGTCTATTAACAGGCCTACTTAAGGCCATGCCCAATCAGTGAAGTGACCACAGGGTTATGATTTTAGACCAGGTGTGAGAGAAGGGAGGGATGCAGCAGAGCAGTCCTTTAGGGAAGGCAGAGCATGTTGTACCTTGAGTCACTTGTCATAGGTGGCTTTTATTGATCGAGTATATCCCATGAAAAGGCTGCTGCGGCTCAGTTTCCACCACGTAGACAGGTGCCATTATCAGGAGCAGGCAATTCCTAGCCTCAGTCTCCTCATGTGTCTTGGAGTTTTCATACCCCAAGAATGGACTGAATTCTGCTTTACCAGCATTAATGACTGGCTATTCTCCTTTCATTTCTCAAGGAGTCTTTCCCCAGCTGATAATAAGAATATAATTATGAGACAATTCCTCATAATGGTCACAATGCCTAGACTGTTCGTTGTGCCATCATATGAACCAGAGCATCCTAGACAATCCATTTCATTAGATTCTAACATTCACAGAGGGAAACTGCAATACAAGCAAACTCTATTTAAGAACATAGTTGTGTCCCTGAAAAATCTGTATACACCCTTTATTTTGCAAGTGGAATTTACTCATTCATTCAATAAACATTATCAGTAGAGTATTCATCTCTCTCTGGAGCCCACCTTGACAGGAAGAAGCATATATGAACTCATTTGAGAAATCAATGAGTCATCTTTCCTAAGAAAATATATATAAGACCACATTTTTGCATACTTATTTAATGAATTTATTTTTATTTATTTATTTTTTAAAATATATTTTATTGATTTTTTTATAGAGAGGAAGGGAGAGAGATAGTTAGAAACATTGATGAGAGAGAAACATCAATCAGCCGCCTCCTGCACACCTCCTACTAGGGATGTGCCCGCAACCAAGGTACATGCCCTTGACCGGAGTCGAACCCAGGACCTTTCAGTCCACAGGCCGAGGCTCTATCCACTGAGCCAAACCGGTTATGGCATGAATTTATTTTTAACCACTTGTCATCTGCCAGATTCTATTGTAGGTATTTCACAAACATAAAATTATTTAACCTTTATTATAAATATCTGAGGTGGGTGCTGTTGTTTCTAATTTATAGACTGAAACTCTGAAGCACAGAATCTGCTTTTTTAAAAAAAATTTTTTTAAGCACTCAAAGATCCTTGGACCCAAATAAACAACAAAACTAAATAATCTTCATCTTGAAAGCTGAAAATTTGCAGGTTTAAAAAACCAAAACCAAACCTTTGTAAATCAGGAATGTAAATACACCCTGTAAAGCGTGTGCCAGACATTAGCTTCTTGCTCTCAGGTCCATTCTGCACACTCCCCTGCTCTCTTCTGCATTGCAGGGAGCTCATTCTGAAAGCTGCATTTCTCAGACTTGCCAGCCAATTGCCTTCTGGCTGGATTCAGGCCGTGGGAAGCATGGACAAGGAGATAGGACGGCAAAGGGAAGGCAGGGCCTCGCTTTCTTTCGTAAGCTGCATCGTCTTCGGTAGTGGCTTTGGGTCCTCTTTTATTCGCTATTGTCCAATGGCCCTTCATTCTATGACATCACATGTAAACATTTAGAAAGTGCACACAAAATCATACCATGAATTAATTATGTATTTATAGATAATATTTTATTTATCTTTCCATGGCTTCTATTGGCTATTCTTCCTCTAGGATTAATTTTATTTTTCTAGTTTTATTTCATTGTTTAAAGTGTTACATATGTCTCCTTTTTCCCCCATTGACCTCCCTCAGCCCCCCCCTTCCCCCCTCCCTGCCCCCGTGCATGCCCACACCCCCCTAGAGTTTGAGTCCATTGGTTATGCTTATATGCATGCATACATGTCCTTTGGTTGTTCTCTTACCCTCACTCCCCATCCCTCCCCTGCCTTCCCACTGAAGTCTGACAGTGTGTTTGATGCTTCTTTGTCTCTGTATCTATTTTTGTTCATCAGTTTATAATCTTCATTATATTCCACAAATGAGTGAGATCATGTGATACTTATCTTTCTCTGACTGGTTATTTTGCTGAGCATAATGTATAGTTAATATTTTAAATAGATTATAAAAATACATATTAAAATATAACTATGGTTAACGGAATGGGTCAGGAACGCTACTGGGGCTTATGGCTAAAGGGAACCTGATGTACAACGGTAATGAAGATTTCACTTTCTTATAAAACAGAATGAAAGTTCATAATGCAAAGTGTTAATAGCTGTTAATTCCAGATGGTGGGAAAGAAAAGAAAAGAAAAAAAGAAAAACTACACTTTTATACATTTTTTGGGGAAAAGAAATACACATACACACACACAACTATTAGTTTTCAGTTGCTACTGCAAGAAATCATTGGCTTAATACATGAACTTACTGGCTTAAAACAACATATATTTATGATCTTACAGTCTGGTGGGCAGAAGTCTGACAAGTGTCTCACTGGGTAAAGATGAAGGTGTCAGCAGGACAGTGATCCTTTCTGGAGGTTCCAGAAGAAAATATGTTTCTTTGGCTTTTCCAGCTTTTAGAAGCCTTTCACAGCCCTTGACTTATGGCCCCTTCCTTCGTTTTCAAAGCCAGCAGGATGAACTGTCTTTGAACATTCTTCCACAGTCAGAGTCATCTCTGACTGCAGCTGGGAAAGGTCCTATGACTTTAAGGACCCGTGATTAGGTTGGGCCCACCCAGATAACCCAGGATAACTCCTCATCTCAAGATCTTTAACTTAATCACATCTGCAAAGCCCCTTTTGCCATGAAGGTCACATCTTCACAGATTTCAGGAATTGGAATGTGGGCATTTGGGGGGAAAGTCCTACTATTCTGGCTACCATGATAGTTTACAGTAAGAAAACATCCTTCCCTTGTAAAGTAAAGGCTTTGTAAGCCCCTTCTTCATCTAGTATGCTATATTTCTGAGAACTTTTTATTCAAGTTCAAGTCCACAGCAGCGAGGGTGTTCATCTCTTGATTATGTGTAGCTGATCAGGAAATTTGTTATACATTTTTTATAATGGGAGACAATGAGAAATCTACAAGCCATTAAGATGGTTTTTACCAGGATAGCTCGGCAGATCTCAAATTAAAATTATGACAGAGCTGTATTGTAGAATTTCCCCAATGAAAAGATAAGCATCATTTGCTCTAATCATTGCTTTGCTATATTGCAAATTGTTTTGGCTGTAATGACAAATTAATGTGATTCTGTGGGGTATTACATTTTTCATTGGATTGCAGCAGTTCTGCTGAAAACAGGTCAATTTCTTGTGAACCACGATTTTGCTGAACCGGTTCGTTGTCTAAAAACTGGGGCTTGGAACTAATTATTAGAGAGTGTTAATGTTCACTGACCTAGAACAAATAAGCCTTCCTTCTTAGTAGATTAACTTTTCTTTAAGAAAAGAGCTAATGAAATTAAGAACCTCCCAGAGATCACAAATAGACATGAGCAAACAAGTGAAAACAAGAACTTGGTAGGTAATCATGAAAACATTCCTTGTCAAGCCTTTCCTCATTTCATTGAGCAATTTGCACTCTGCAAGCAAACAAAGGAACAATGTATTAAAAGTTGAAGAATTTGAATTATGTAATCAACTATCAGAAATTCTTAAGCTTCTCTTTCAGTTGATCAAAGGGTAACAGCTTTTATCCGTCATCCTTCAAGCATTTGTAATGCTTTGTTTTCTTTAACAGGTAGAAATTGTTCCAAACTTTAAGGTGCAAGAAAGGGAACATTTCTCTGATTTCAGAGCTCAAGTCAAATGTTGCTCATGAAGATAACTGGAAGTCTAATGTACTGTAGTTATTATTTTTTCCAGACTTTTCCTTTTTTTTTTTTTTTTTGGAATAGAGGAAACCAGGACAAATGGGGTATGGCTTCTCAGCTGCCAAGATACATATTCCCCATCCCAAATTGGGCCAGTAAATTGTGGGCTACAGTGTTGTCAGCACCTGCCTTCTCTAGGCCTAGCAGGGTACTGTGAACTTCACAACTGCCCACAAGAAAAAATTCCTTTAGTTTTAAACTAATTCCCATGTAGTCTCCCCTTTCTGGGTGTTTGCACTGTTGAGGTACAGCATGAGTTGAGGCTTCTATCCTACCGTTCTGAGACAGCTAGCTCCACCCCTGGTTTGGCTTCTCTGTCTGTGAAGTTAAAGGGGAAAACCTCATTCATTCCACAAGAATTTATTGAATGTTGTCTTAGTCTGGGTTCCCTCAAAAGCAGACCCTGAGTTAAGAATATAAGCATAAGCACTTTATTTGGGAGGTGACCCCTGGAAACACTAGGAGGGACACACGGAAGTGAGAACAGAAGGAAAGGCAGCCATAAGTCAGTTACCAGTATGGGCAATTGGAGCTCAAGTCTCCTGGGGAATTCTGGGAGCCAGTGTAGAAGACCCAGAGTTGACTTAGAGAGGGTGGTGGAACTGAGTTATATATCTACCAGTTTCTAAGGATCAGTGGATGAGGGCTGTCAGAGATTAGTTCCCATCCTGTCCAGCCTACTATGTTGAGGCCAGTGTGGCTTTCTGCTGTTTGGAAGGAAGCCCTCTGGCAAAGAGATGCAGATATTGGCAGTTGGAAGTAGAGCAAACTCACGCTGCAGTAGTAAGACCTGAGGGCGAGTAATACAAAGTTCTAGCCTAAGTTAGGCATTGACACAGGGCTGTGGAAAAGCCCAATTGCTTCCACCAGCACATAAAGCAGACACAGCTATGTTTTGTTGCCTGTGTGCTCAGAATGATGCCACGTGCTGCAAGGGAAGCAGCAGAAGTAAGTAGGAGTGAGGCTTGGTCTCTCCCAGATTTTATTCCCTAGGTAGGAAGATGACTTGGACTTTACCGTGCAACATGAGCAAATGGACAAAATCTGATGGTGCTACTGAAATAGGGTTTGTGTCAGGACAGCTGAAATTGATACAGAAACTGTAAAGAAGAAGGAAGTTCCCCTCACCTCCCACCAGATTTATGGCTTATAACAGGCAGAGACCAGCTGCACCCCACATGACAACTAATTTCACCTGATAGTAATCCCTAGCTTCATTATCTCCTCATTGTAATATATTAGCATACTAAATGACACAATAATCTGAAACATATAGCCAATATGAGGACACAAAATGGCCCACAGATCACCTCTGAGAAATCTCCATTCCTTTCCCAGGAAGATCCTGGATATTCCTCTTCCTTGTTGAATACTCTACTCCCCAATGAAAGGAACCTTAAAAAAGGAAACCAATTTCAATAAAAGGGGCCTTCTGTGTCTGTGGGGTAGCCCATTTTCTGTCTCACCACTTCACTAATAAACTCACTTTCACTTTAAATTCTGCTGGCTTGTTTTTTGAATTCTTTCCTGTGCAAAGCCAAGAACCCACAGTGGGTTGAAAACCCTCAGGTCCCTGAACTCCTGAAATGCCTGCATCACTATGGGCATTAGGGGAGGATTGGAATTCTTGGAGAAGTTGGGAAATAAGGGCAGAAACAGAAACAAAGCTCAGATAGTTGGAGGAACAGTGAGAGAGAGAGCATTGAGACAAAGTTAAGCACGTTGGTAGACAATGAACAAGCCCGTTAGATTAGAGGTGATGAAGCGTGTTCAAGAGAAGTGAAAATCTTCAAGCTTGATTGGGTATGGAAGGGCCAACACAATGTTTGAAACAAACAAACAAAAAAGTCTGGCATTGTTATTGTCCTAGAGATATTAGATGTTGCCTTAAGCCCATAATCCCTTTAGGAAAAGTCCACCTATGCTGAAAAAGCGGCCATGTCATGACAGATGACCCTGCTTCTGAGGCCACATCTGTTTGAGAGGGACAGACACCTGACCCCACATGGTGTGTTTTTTTTTTCCTCTGGCATTTGGACCTTAGGAACTAAGAGACTTAGTTGGTTCTCTATAGAGCCAGGGTAAGAGTTTTGTTCCCTTGGCTTACTAGCCATAGCCATGTGCAAACATATTACACTAGAGGAAAGCATCACAGGGAATATTATCAGGTAGAAATTGTTGCTCATGAAGATAACAAGAAGTCTAATGTACTGTAGTTATTATTTTTTTTCAGACTAATACAAAAAACAATTGTCTGAAAAGAGAGAAAAATTACTGAGAGAATCAGAGGAGATAGACTATGTGTCCCAGCAAGGTAAGGTTACTTTCCAATTCCCTCAAGGCTATGGTTCACCTTTGGAATTTAGAGTCTTCTGTAAACTTCCCATTCAAGCTAATTTGAGTGTGTTTCTCCTTCCTGAAAATCAAGGACCCTAAGGTAAATGGTACCCATTAACTTGCATATTGCCATTGGTTGGTTTTTAAGTCTTATTGGTTAATGTCATAGCTAATGATCCACAGAAGAAAGCCTTGAGACCAGAATGATGTTGCAGAGTAAGGGCTTCAGGGAGACCTTAAAGGAAAAGGAGAGAAGGAAACCTTGGCGAACTTAGATTGAATTGGCAGAGTCTGTACAGGGCGCTGCGGTGGAAGTCCCGCCATCCTCTTTGCTTACCCCCAGGGAAGGGAGCTGGGCTTTCACCCTCCGCTTAGGTGCATGTTCCTGTCAAATGGAGCTAAACTGGGCAGCATTCTTGCCCCCTCAACTTGTTTACAGTCTAGTTGAGGGAGATAAACTTGCAAACACATATAGGTGCCTAGAAAAATGGCTTCTGGGTGGTGGAGAATAAGAAAAGCTACACCCAAAGGAAGTACTGTTTGAAAAGTGAGTAATTTAACATCTATGTGCCATAATATTCTGCCCTCCCCTCACCAACCTCCTAAAAAAAAAAAAAAAAAAAAAAAAAAAGAATATTAGAATCTCAACAACATAAGCATGGCTGATTTTCTCCCAGGAACTTTTAAAAAAAATCTCTTCGCAAAAACTGAACTTCCTGAACAATGGCTGTTGAAGAAAGGAATCTAGTAAGAACCTGGCAGGAGCCCAGTTAATACTCGGCAGCCTTGACTCAAGAAAGAGAAAATATCAAACCCAACATTGATAAGACTTCGCGTGTTTTTCTTTTTCTTTTTCCCCTACAGGCATGTTTGCTCTTTCAAGGACTAGGAACATATTGTTTAAAGTATTTTTTGGTCCAGGGATCAAGTTGCCAAGCAGGCATTTGCTTGTGGTCATGGGGTTTTTACTGGATGTGACCTCTATTTAGTGCAGGGATTGTGAAGGCTGGACCAGCATCCACAAGGCTTTCAGGAGTTTTAAGGGCTTAATGCTGATAAAACACTGAGCTTTCTCTTTGTAATGAGTAAATGATATGCCCTATGATATTCCATTTTTACATGTAAACAAGTAAGTTTTGATATGAGGAATTCATTGTTATGAAATTTGGCATTTGTACATTTTAAATAGCACAATTTGGGAATTTGTTGAGAATGGTAATTCAGGATTCCAGTGAAACTTGGCTTGCAGTAAATGTTTCACAGCACTCTGAAGTGTGCACAGACAGCGGGTGTGAATTCCCATGGGGCTTGAGGAGCGCACTGAGCAGTGCATCCCTAGCGGTGCATCTATAGTTTTTAATTGCTGCTATTCTCGCTTCTTAATTATTTGTCATTGTTAGTTCAAACTCATCTTAAGCTACTTTTATATTTGGTTCATTTTCTTATATGGAAGAATGCTGTTTTAGTCCTGATCTCTGCAGAAGTAGACTCTGAGACAAGGATGTGAATACAAGTAGTTTATCTGGGTGGTGATTTCAGGAACCTCTGGAAGATGAGTGGGGAAGTAAGAAAGAGAAGGGAGGAAAATCAATCCAGGATGTCCTAATGAGCAGAATTGTTGCTGTGGGCAGCTGGGGCTCAGGCCTTGGGAATTCTGCAGAAACTTTATGTCACATGCCTCGGTGTTGTCCACCTGAAAGGTGAGGACTGGGGTATTTATCCTGCATTTCCCATGAGACAGTTCTTGAGGGCTGCTTCTGGGGACATCGACTCATACATCTTCAGCCTGACCTGCAGCCAAGGTTGAGCTCTCTGGGAGACTTTCAGGTGTTGAAACAAGGCAGCCAGTGAGGGGAATCAGAAGATTTGGGCAGGGCACTAGGGTTCTGATAGTGTCTAGTTTGGATGCATATTTCCCTGAACTGTATTTGGGGCCCATGGTTTTCTTATCACTTGACTGAAACATTTGTTGCATTCTGAACAGCTATAGAAGGCCATATTGCTAAGTAGTCAGGGGGAGCCTTGTGCAAGGATATACCGTATTTTCCGGCGTATAAGACAACTGGGCGTATAAGACGACCCCCAACTTTTGAGAAGATTTTCCTGGTTAAAAAGTCTGGATGGAGACTGTACGTGGCACAAAAAGGAGCCGACCAGAGACACTTGCGGTCTCCGTCCGGCTCCATTGAAATGAATGGAGTGCGACCGTTTTTGAGCTCCCACCACTACATGTGGCCACCGCAGATTTCCCAGTCCAGCTCGGAAGTTTCAGCACCCGCCCTATAAGATGACCCCCAACTTTTGAGAAGATTTTCCTGGGTTAAAAGTCGTCTTATACGCCATAAAATACAGTAGTCTTTAAGGGGAAACCCGGAGGATGGAAAGAAGCCAATCATGTGAAGAGGAGAGTGGTCTTAAAATCTTCTGCATCAGTTTTCCCATTTAAATTCTGAATGTAGAACAGGAAATGTAAATCTTGGATTGCTTGAAGAGTGATTTTTAGCAATCACATTCTCATTCAGAATATATTTTCTTTTAGCTATTTCGTACAGGATAAAGTTTCACATTTTCCATTTGCTACCATTTTAATATGTACACTCCTTTCCTTTGGTCAATTTCTCTCTGCTCACTCGATCCCATTTTCACTAATCACTGGACAATTTTCATCTCTCATTCTAAGTTTCTCTAATCCTTTTACAGTTACAGGGAAATTATAGTTTCTTAGGGAAAAAAAGAAAGACTATATTGTTTGAGACAGAAAACCTCAATCTCCTTTAAAGATGGTGAAGCCAATTCAGACACCTGGGACTGGGCTTATTCAAATTGTTCTGGTTATAAGCATTCCCATTTTGTCTTGCCTTCCAGCTAAAAGGTAATTCCATATCTCTCAAATGCTAATCCTGAAGTGTGTTGTAGGATTTTTAATATTCTGAGGGTAACTGTGTGGCACTGAGAGTATTTAGATGCATCTGTGAAGAAGGTCTTCTCCAAAGGCACGAGTCACAGAATCCTTCCCTCCCTCCCCCCCCCCCCCATGGAGTCATTGTCAAAATGGCCTAAGTCACATCTTTTTTCTTTCCAGTGTCACATACTCCTATGGGATGGATATGTGGCTTACTCCTGAGCATGTTCAGTGAGCAGTATAGAAAGGATACTATACACTTTAAAGAATTATGAAGCTCAGGTCTTTAATATTTTAAATGATTTCTCAAAATCCTTCAGATGGCAACAGTGTCACTTGCCATCACACAATGACACTGTCCCCATCCATTACACACTCCTATCAATGGCCTCTCTGATATTTCTAATTATTGGAAGAATCATTTTCTCCTACATGTATTTTGAGTTATCTTCTCTGGACATGATTGTTTTCTTCCTCCCAGAGATACCACATAATGTGTGTGCCATTTATTGTTTTTCTGTATTATTATGGATTATTTTCTTCAGCTTTTCTTTCCTTGCAAAGGCTTTACAATGGAAGTAGGCACCTGTAATCAATTGTAATTTGCTATACATTTCAATTGCCCTTTATTTATGACCTATTTTTCATATCTAGCAATACAAAATTAGCTCTTAAATGAGGTTGAATGAATAAAAAAGTTAAATCATTGCTTTATAAGAAGATCTAACCTAATCAAGCCATATGCAAACAAAATATGTGTTAAATTCTAGATTTTTTGCTTTTCTTACCCTGTATCTGAAACTTTATATCAACTAAGTTGAATTTGTTTATGTGGTATTTGTATAGTAAGAAAGAAAAAAGTAGTAATACCTAAGCATATCTTTATATAACTACAGGAGAGGAAAAAAACTTAAAGCTGTAAAACCTCTCCACCAATGGTTTGCAGCCTTTAAAAAAATGCTTACAGTGACATCAAACTTCTGGTCCCCCCACAAGGTTATTCAGACCAATTTCATAAAAGTCTAATGGTTAAAGACAAAAAAGCACTCAGGAGCCAAACTATGGACTGTTGTAAGTGCTATGCTAAAAAGAATTTGGATAGCTTTTTGTGTCACTCATCTTGATTAAGGGAACTCTACAAATAAACCATGTTAGCAACCCAAATGGGAAAAGAAAGCAATTCATATTGAACCTCCATGCGCCCTGGTATCTATGAATTCCTCATCCTCTACCCAACATATTTATTTGTTTATCCAGCAACTGTCTCATTGACTTACTATGAATGCAAATCATTTCATAATAATGTTATTCAGAAGATATTTATTCTCATTTCAACCTGTAGCCCTGATAAATCACCATGACATAAGGAGTGTTTTTCTGATTCTTCTGCAATAGTCCCATTGCCCTAGAAGGATCTTTGAGTTGATCAACCGGAGCCATCTAGTCCCCATATGTGATGTAGCACAGGTCCCTGTCTTCTGACTTGGAATATAGTGTCAAATTCTTACTCAGGTCTAATATGATATTCCCTTTAATGTAGGATCCAAAATATAATCTTATTTGCCTTGTATAACCTCACATCCAAGGAGATTATTGAGGCAAGTCTTGAGATATTTTCTTAGTAATTTGGTAGGCTTTTAAGGTCCATCTCTAAGTGGCATGCGGTGAGTAAGGAATATTTGAAACCTCTTCAATATCTCTAGCGTTCATTATCACCACTGCCTTCAGTCAGGTACTCTTCATGTCCAATCTGCATAACTGCCATGGTTTATTGTTCCCCTCAGTCTCAGCCTTACCATGTCTTTTATCTCTTCTCTCCTGCAGCTGGAGTAGTGCTTTTTCTTAAACACACACCTGATTCCGTCACTCTGTTGCGTACTCGCCTCATCGCCTTTTGCATAAAACTCAAACTCCTTATTGTGGAATGCAGAGCCCTTGCCAACTTCTCCCACCTCCTCTCTTGTCCTGATCTTTCTATCCCCCAGGCAGGCGGGATTACCTTTGATCCTGGGCAGAGTGTGTTCCCTGCTGATTTTCCATTTCCCTATCTCTAGCTGCACCATCCCTCAGAGTGAGGCCCTAGGACATCACCTCCAGGAAGCTTGTTCTCCAGGACTCTTTTTTCCCCAAGCAGAATACGTTTGTGTTCCACCCTACCAGTTCCATTGCATCCTGAGCTTGTTTCAAATGCTAGCATTCATCACTCCTTATTATGGTTTTCTAGTCTACTAGCACATCCTCCCCATACCTGAAGCTTGTGGCAAGAACAGCTGGATCTTTTATATCTATAACAATGGGATGTCAAACACTGTTGCTGCCCCATGTTGCAAATGCATGATGAGTGCAGGTGTTCCAACTCAGACGGAAATAAATATTTGGGCACTTTAGGAAATATAAGCACACTGCTGAGGACCTACAGAAGACTCCTTTTGAATGAACTCTGAAGAAGCAAAGTAATTAATGGTTGCTTTTAGTGGAAGCGTTAAAATAAGAATATGGTAATCTGATGGTTTTTCCCTGGGTTACATTTTGGTCTTAAGTTTTATATTTTCAAAATTCTCTATAAGAAGTCATATAGGTGGTAGTTATAATCAGGAATAAAGTTTTAAAAAATACACAATATATTGCCCAGCTGGCATGGCTCACTGGTTGAGTGTCAATCTGTGAACCAGGGGTTCGATTCTCCAGTCACAGTACATGCCCAGTTGCAGGCTTGATTCTTAGTGTGGGATGTGCAGGAGCAGCCGATCAATGATTCTCTCTCATCATTGCTGTTTCTATCTCTTTCTCCCTCTCCATTCATCTCTGAAATCAATAAAAATATATTTGAAAAACCCCCAGTATATTATATTTTGTATTACATTTACCTTTATGGCAAATGTGCAGAGCAAAAGAACAGGGGTAAAGGGATTAACAATGGTTTTTTCTCGGTTGGAAAAATAAATGATTTTTTTCTTCTTTCTTTCAATTTGTCACTTTTCCCCTGTATGATTATTTATTCTTTTTATAAGAAACAATTTTATTTCAAATAAATATAAAAGTAAATTACTTGATTATTAATTTGATTAGTCAAATAATCAAACCACCCCTATTAAGAGATTACTGAATTTATTCAAATCAGACTGCCAAATTATTGTAGTAGTATTTTGAGCACTCATGGAAAACAATCTAAGTATAGAATCTTTTCCTTAGTGGAGAAAATATGACTCTGGAAATTCTAAAACTGGAAACTTCGTTTAGAACTTTCAGAAGTAAGTGTGTCCTTGGGGTGGGAGAGAAACCTAAGTCCAATTGTGAGTTACAGAGCTGGTTTTTAATGGAATGTAACTCTATTTCTGTTGCCAAATCTATTATTCTTTAGTACATAATACACTAGAGATTCAGAATCCACATACTAAACAAAGGATCTACCATGAAGAAGTAAAAATAGGCTTAGCCATAATTTTATACAGGTGCATATTTATAGGTAGAGTATAAATGTTTGAAAAAATGGCACCAAGAAAAACGAAGAAGCCAATATTATTCTAGAATATTATTTGATTTTCTTCTTTAAACCCATATGCTTTGCATTTATTACAGGTTAAAACTAAACACTATTTAAATATTTATCAAACACTAAAGATTTCTCTGAATTGCATATAACAAGAGCTGAGTAAATCCATTGTTTATGGGTATTTATTGAAAAAGAGATTAGGTATATTTTTAGCCATTAAGAGTTTACTTTTGTGAACAAAGTGATGTTAAGTTTTTAGAGGGTCTTGCATATTGTAATTATCACAATCTGAAAATATGATTTACAATTTGATGGTCAATAATTTTCATGTATTAGTAAATGTCATAGTAGATACTTCTAAAGGTAATTTGTATCATTTCATCTTAAGCATGAAAATAAAATCCTGAAAGTTATACAAATGCTAAACCTTGAACACAGAAGTCCAATAACACTTACCTGAAAGATGAATGTATTTAGCACTGTGTAGTGTGTCAGATAACGGAGCAATTGCCTAGTATGTATTATTCCATTGTCTCCTCACCACAAACCTGTGAAGTAAACCTGTTAATCAGAATAGTCAACAACCTATAATCTCAGTTGTTTATAACCCACCTTGTTCAGATGGGCAGCTCTGGACGCTGGTTCCATTCCCCCAGGCCGACACAGTAGCTAGCAGCAAAGGGGAAGGGGAGCTCAGAGATTCTCCCACCTCCAGTGCAGAGCTCCAGCCTGGAAATGGGGAACATCACTTCTGCTCACAACTCATTGTTGGAAACTGGTCAGCTGGCACCACCCAACCACAAGGGGCAAGGGCAAGGAGTGCAATCCTTGCATGTGTCCAGGAGTGGTGGGAACAGGAAAAACTTGGTGAACAGTACTAGTCACTGCTATTGTATGTCCCTATGTTACACACAAAGAAACAGAATCGGAGAGAGGCCAGCCAGCCAAGCCACATGGCTAGTAAGTGTAAGATGCTATTGAAGAGCTAAGATGGAACCTGAAGATCCCCATTCTTTACTCTTCCTTGCAGGGTTCTCAAAATCTAGCTCCAGCCTCCCTTTCAACTGCATGCCTGGCTCTCCCCACCTCACCGCCATCTTTGTTAAAGCCATTCTGGCTTTTTCCTATTCACCAACCCAGGCTCTTTCCCACTTCAGAGCCTTTGCAGGTGCTGCTTCTTTGTGTCTAGATTGCTTCTCCTTCTTTCCCCCAATCCTGCTGCTTCTACTCATTCTTTAGATTGGCTGCTTCTTCAGAGAGGTCAGCCCTGCCTCCCAACCTAAAACTTCACCCAGTACTTCTCTATTATAGCAGTTGTCACTAGAATGATATTTTGTTTAATTACTGTCTGCAGTGACTATGTTTTGTTCGGCAAAATAGTAAATTCTTAATATGTATTGAATGAAATGACTGAATAAATGACTTTTAGTCCATTCATTAATTTTTATTTTTAATCCTTACCTGAGGATATTTTTCCACTGATTTTTAGAGAGTGGAAGAGAGGGAAAGACAAAGGGAAATACCAATGTGAGAGAGAGACATCGATTGGTTGCTTCCTGCATGAGCCCCTAGCCAACCAGGGCCTGGGCCACAGAGAAACCTGCAATCAAGGTACATGCCCTTGACCAGTTCTGAGCCTGGAACCCTTTGGTCCTCAAGCTGATGCTCTATCCACTGAGCCAAACCTGCTAGGACAGTCAATTTATGTTTCTCTTCTTTTAAGCTTTGCTAACAACCCCAGTACTACAGATAAGAAAACAGAGGTGGGAAAAACAAAAACTATCAGAAATGTTAGATAAAAATAAAAACTCTGTCCACTTTATTCTGGTAATTTTTGATTGATTTATTTATAAAATTTCTTTTTGGCCAAAAGCTTGAAAAAGGTTAACCTTTTTTGGTCTATTGATTTTTAGAATGAGATCTAAAACAAGAGTTTGCTCTATTTCAGATGATTTCTGTAGGTAGAAAGGGTATAGAAAACCACCAAACCAATGGCCGCACTTGAATCAATAAGTACATTTGATGTTATTTTTCAGACATTCTTATCAAACAGCTTAGACAATATCATCTGTTCTTGTTTGTTTGTGCATTCCCGCTCACACATATCAAATGAAGAAAAGCCAAAGGCTTTATTAAGCAATGTAAGGATTTTGTTGTTAGTCAGTTTCTGCTGCTGCGATTCTATGAGTCCAGGACCCACAGGAAAACGTTAGGGGCTGTGCTTTCATTTGCATCACAAAACGTGGCACATTTAGGAATGAACGCTGCATGGGTAATTGTAATGCTGCAGAACACATTTATCTGCTGATGTGCTGTCTAGGAACACTGTTTTTATCCTGTCAGTTCTGCCTCCCACCACACCCTCCCCAGAAAGAAAAACTCTTGCAAAGTCCTTTGCAGAGAGTATTTGAGACTACTTGTGCTTTGTTTATTTCCAATCCCTTCACTTCTTCAGCATGGTTGACAATTTTTTTGCATATGGGGGTGCTGAGGTGGAGTCGAGGCTTAAATAGGAGAGCAGTGGGGTAAGGGAGCCCTTCAACAGGTGGACATTGATGAGCCTTGCCTCATACAAATAGATATGCTATGAGTGGCAGAAGGGAAAGCTAATAAACTCCAGTGTTACCCGACAAAAGAGGTCCATTTGCCTAGGCTCATCAAAGCCCAGTAAGACATGAACAGGAGTTTGCAGCAAAGAAAGGGTTTATTTTTAGAAATGGTCCATACTCAGAACCACAGGTGAGTTAATGCTAAAAACCTGGCTCCCCAATGGTTTTCAGGGGATGCGTTTATATATGAGAAAAATCATTAGTCATATGACATGGAGTCAGGGTCATGGAGTCAGGGTCGTTGTCTTTACTGATTGATTGGCGCTAGTGTAGGGAGTCCTTGATCAATGCATCTGGTCCTGATGTCAGCCGTGCATTGCATTTATTGTTTGTGTTTATATAATTTTTATGAGGGAATACTTATTTCTCTTCCAACTTCTTTATGCGGGAAACATCATTCTGGGCCCTGCATGACAAAAACGTAACAATCTCCCAAGTTTAGAGACATAGATGGATATTTCATATCATCTTGTTAAAAAGTCATTAAATCTATGGAAATCAAATGATCTTTTTTGTGTTAGTTCCTCTCCAAAGACTTGCTTACTGGAGATAAAAGAGAAAGACCATTATTATTAATCTCAAATAAAACATACACGCACATACACACACACATCACACAAAGCTCAATTATTGATGTGGAACAAAAAAAACCTCCAGTGAGTTTCAGAATGTTGATAGAATATTCAGTTCTTCCTTATTGCCCAAATAAAATTCATGATGTAACAATCACCGAAGGATCTAAAATTGTTAGCATGACCAAACTCCCCATCTACCTTCATTTGTAAATTTTCCCCAGGATACACTGTTAAACACAACTCCAGGGGAAAAAAATATGCCTTTTATAAATATTTAGAAAATAACACAGCTCAATGGACTATTTACTTCAAATTTATGTTTGCGTGTAGAGGCATCTGAATTCTCTTCCTTCTTTTCATGCCACCTCCTTAAAAACAAACTACAGGCTGAGTGGTTCTCTTAGGCAGACTTCATGACCACACAGTGAATTTGTTAAATTGTGTATTCAATAAAAATTGCTAAACTAATTGCACTGGGGTTGATTCATTTGTACCTATTAGACATGACCTTATCCTGAGTAGAAGGTTGAATGCATCATTCTGTCATGTTTATAATTTTCAATGGTTGATATCACACTTGACTCAAGTTTGAAGAAGCTGAAACTGCCGGTGGGATTTGTGAATTGCTTTCTCCTTTTAAGTAGCTGCTGAACCAGTCCTCATGCTGTTCTTGCTCACTTTATTCTTTAAGTGTTTTTGACAAGTTTGAGAGTCTGTGAAAGTTATTTTTAAAGGAGAAAGCTTGTTATACCGAATAATCTTCAAGAAGTCACCGTCTGAAACTTTGCACCCAAATCTTGCACCCAAACGCACATCATTTGTAGCAGATGCTCTCGGTGCCCTACCCAGATCCCCTTTACCATCTGACTCCTCCACTGCTCAGCTGCTCTGGTTGGTGGCTGCTTTTGGCTCAGAAGGACTGTCTTTGGCTGATTGGAACCACCTTGCCTTTGTGAGGTTTCTGCCTCCACAAGGGGCTGACCAATGACAGCCAGCCCCTGCCCTCTGGGCAGGCAATCTCTGTGGCACATTTCATTCTCTATAGCTCCTCATGGAACCAGACTGAGGCTAACTTTCTCTTCTTCAGGTCCTCTCCCTTTTTTATCCTGCTTCCCTTGTGCCCTTAGAAACTTCTCCTGTTTTCTTTCACTTCCCTGTCTTGCTTCAACCCTTTACTCCTCACTGTTCTCCCTGGGAGCATTTCCTTAATAAACCCCTTGCTCCTGAATTCTTGGCTCAGTTCTCCTTCTGAGAGAGTCTTAACTAAGTCAAGATATAAAAAAGGGGGAAAAAGAGGCAAATACTAATAAAATCACTTTAGTATTTTAGACTTCTGGATCAAGTTGTATTTTTTTAAATTGTTTTTTATTACCAAGTAATACATGTTCACTGTAAAAAAAGGAAATATGGGTAAACCAAACAAGACAATAAAACTCAATTCATAATTCTAAGGCCCCCTCAAAATCGCTACTTACGTATGTTGAATATTTACAAATCTGAGATTACTACATATACTATTTATAATGATTTTTAAAATGAAACTTTGACAGATTGTCTTTTTTATTTTTTAAAATGTATTGGGTGACACTGAATAATAAAATTATATAGGTTTTAGATAACAAATCTACGATATATCATCTGTATATTGTATGTTCCCCATCCCAAGTCAATTTCCTTTCATCACCATTTATCTTTTTATGCCGGAAAAAATTTCCTCTACAAAATCTCTTTATGCTTATGTAGAATTCTGGAGTATAATTTTGGGGGGAGGTGGGACCAAGCCCCCAGGTAATGTTTTTTGCATATCACTGATGGCCCTATAGGGCCACCAAACGACTTTGACTTTGCTCTGGTTGGGTTTAGTATTAAACTCAGAGAAAAGAGAATTAATAAGACTTGACATTATCACTTTCTCTCAGTTTATGTTTGCAAATAGCTGAAGGTGACCACAGAACGCTGCTACATAGAAAACTGGCATTTAGAAAGAGTATTCACTAGGGTGACATCAGAAAGTTCTAACCTCTGAATATATACTGTTGCAGATTCTTTCTTTTTTTTTTTTGGTATGTTCCTAAATGAAACCATCAGCAGGCATTCTCCCTGAATTTCAGGAGTTCCCTAGTTAATTTAGGTGACAAAATATCATGTTCTCAGGAACTAGCTTGAAGGGGCTCCCCCTGGCCAAATGTGGGGCAATTTGAGGATCAAAATAAATAATGAGAGCAAAAGATTATAATCCATTAAATAAAAATGCATGCACGAGTCTACGCTGATTTAAATACATTAATACGGAAAAAGAGAAAGTTCTGCCCAGTGGTAGAAATTCAACTGAGAAATGTAGAATGATCAAATTAGAAAATCATGACAAGCAACCATCACTAGAATACTTATTTCAGGCAGGAATTATCCATAAATGCTAATATTAGGTGGTAAGAGTTGTGGAACTAACAGGAAATTTATGTAATTTCAAAGAATCTATGTAAGCACAAAGGGGAAAAGAATAACTTCACAGTGGAGAAATCAGGTAGATACCACTTTAACCAAGGGATTAAGGTTTACAAAGTTTACATTGCATATCAGCATTAGGTGCCTCTTATAAGATGAACTGAGAAGCCTTGTGGTGTTCCAACCTAAAATGCATCCCCTGAATCTATTCTTGAGGAAATATGAGACAACCAAAATTGAGGGACATTTTAAAAAAATAACTGGCTTGAATTCTTCTAATATACCAATGTTACTAAAAACAAAGAAAGATGGACAGATTGTTTCAAGCTAGAAGAGGCCAAAGCGATATGACAACTGAATGCAGCTCATGATCTGGGATTTTCTTCTGCTCCGTAGAATATTATCGGGACATATAGCAAAATCTAAATAAGATCTGTGGATTAAATACATAATTAATTTAAATATTGTTTTCCTAATTGACAACTATATATAGTTATGTAAAGAATATTCTTGTTTTATGGAAAAACATACTGAAAGTTTATGGGCCTTCAACTGACAAATAATTAAGAAAAAAGTTACACATACACATATGTATATGCAAGAGACATAAAGAGAGAAAGTGGATGGTTAATATTTAGGTAATCTGGGTAAAGAATATGCAGGGTTTCTTTGTAAACACCTCATAAAACAAACAAAATTGAGTTCTAATAGCTAATTTCCAGGCTCCATATTATAAAATACTAGAGGCCCGGTGCACAAAAATTTGTGCACTCAGAGGTGAGGGGCTCCCTTAGCCTGGCCTGTGCCCTCTCGCAGTCTGGGACTCCTTGAGGGATGTCCATCTGGGTGAGGGGCTGATGGCCATTTCAGGCTGCCCACAGCCCCTTCAGAGTTCGGGTCTCTACTGGGGTGCCTGGCTGGAAGCAGGTATCTGGGATTTATTTAACTTCTATAATTGAAACTTTGTTGCCTTGGTCCCCTGCTCAAAGCCTGAATTGCCCCTGGCAACCCAAGTTAGTTGGTCCCAGTCCGGCAGGTATCAGGGGTTTGTTTACCTTCTATAATTGAAACTTTGTAGCCTTGAGTAGAGCTCAGGGCCCACAGGGCCCTGGCTTCTTCCACTGCCCGGGGCAACTCCAGCTCTGTGGCCGCTGCCATCTCAGTTGAGTTAATTTGCATATTTGCTCCTGATTGGTTGGTGAGCGTGGCTTGTGGGTGTGACTTGTGAGTGTAATGGAGTGAGGGTCAATTTGCATATTACTCTTTTATTAGATTAGATGTAAGCAACCCCAGTGCAAGCCTCCCTCAGGAGAAGATGGGTGTGATTAGCTTCTTTACTCACTCACCCAGCCTTCTCCTGGACTCACTAGCTGCCTTAAAGGCCTCCATGGGTGACAAAGGGAGGGGTTTAAAGGAAAGGGGTTTCATGTATAAGGCTGACAGAGTTGTACCCTGTAGTTGTGCCCTCTAGTAAGGCAGAGTCTAAACTGAACTCCTGTTGTCATTGGGCTTTGTGTGGATATTTTTGGAGGCCCTCCCCAGCACTTGTTGTACCTCTTGGGTACAACCTCTTGGGTGAGCTAGCTTTTTACTCAATAGTACACCTCTAGCTGTGGCCAGTTTTATGCCTCAGGTGGCCTAGGCCATAGAACCCAGACATTAGTTGTAGGTGTTGCTGTGAAGGAATTATGTACAAGCAACTATAATTAGTTGACTTTATGTAAAGGAGTTTATCCTTATTAATTGGGGGGGGGGTCAGTTAAAAGGCCTTAAGAACAGAACTGAGGTTTCCCTGAAGAAGAAGAAATCCCACTTATAAACTGCAGGGACATCTCTTGTCCAACAGTTTTTATCCTGTCTTTCCTGATGGCTTGTCCTACCAGCCCCCATAATCATGTAAGTTAACTCCTCGCAATAAATCTGTCTATCTGCCTATCTATCTATCTATCCATCCATCCATCCATCCATCCATCCATCCATCCATCCATCCTACTGGTTCTATGTCTTTGGTGGAACCCTGATATAACTCATTTTCAAGTATGATCAGGCCCCAGGCCCAAAAGACACTTTTAAGATTTTATGGTGGGTCTCTTAAATTCACCCTTTTCTCTTGCCCCACACATACTTGCCTTAAGGAAAAGTCACATATAATATCTAGTCATTCTCTATCATATATTTTTATGACATCTGGAAATGTCTAAAGTATGAGTATGAAATATGAAGTAGTATATGAATACAACTTGCATTACTTCTCAAATGCTTAAGACCTCGGGGACAAATCCTTTAAGTTGGGAAAATGCTTATTCTGTTGCAGGCAAAAGATAAGAGAATGAGCTTTTAAACTATTTGCTAGGGGCCTCAGAATCAGAATACCATAGATGCTGTCTTAGTTTGGGCCCTTACAGAAAGAACCTTGAAACAAGAATTGAGGTATAAGTATTTCGGAGGTGATCTCAATAAAGACCAGAGGGGTGAAAGAAAAGTGAGAAGACAGGAAAGAGAAGGGGGGGGGGGTTGGCAAGTAAGGTTATGCTGTTAAATCTACACTGTGGGCATCTTGGTCTTAATCTTGCTAGGAGCTCTAGAAATCAGTGAGAATATGCACTTTAGAATGATCCCATCAGAACAGTAACATACACTGAATCTATTCAGTCACTCTTGGGGGCAGCTTCCAGGAGGCTCTCATGCCCACATACTTTGGCCCCTACTGTACAAGTCTTAGTGTCAGAGGCAGCCTTCTAGCATCTGAAGTCAGGCCTGAGAATGCTACAGCCCCACAGCAGAGGAGAAATGAGTGAAGCACTGACAGTGTCTGCCAGAGGTATCAAAGTTTAGTTACCTTATACACATCACTTATGATGATGTGTGAGGTACACTTTCCTTAATGGACTGAAAACTCCCCCTCCTCAATATTAAACCATTTTTATCAATTTCCAGAATTATATCTTTGGCAAACATAATGGTGTACATTTGGTAAATTTTTTGACAGTAATGTTATGTTTATAACCAAAATGCCATTTATTCTACTACAATCTTAAAGTAAGATTGGGGGATTTGTCCAGAACAACATGTAATTCATTGCAAAATAAAACACACCTTCTCTAGACAGCTCAGAATATTTATAGTTGTTAAAGCAAAAACAAATGTTTGGTTACAAATATTTAATTTGTGGATTGCTTTGATGGAACTATCTACCTTCTCCAAAGTTTGGTCCCTGGGCCTTGAAATGTTTAACCCAAGATGTAACCTCTGTGATTTAGATCTTGAAAACAGCTTCCATTGCGCGAGCTTTCTCTGTAATGTTCTTCTGAAAGGGCATCATGAAATCTTCAAAGTCCACCTCATAAGTGAACCTCTCCCTCTGTAGCTCCCTCTTCCTGATCAGCTCTGCCGTTGTGGCTTCAGGACTCCAGGTCTTAAGTGAAAAATCACCACCAGAGCAGGTATGAGTATAATAGGCATACACATGCTATATCCAGATACGTTTTAATATGGTTAATTTAAAACTATCGAATTTACTTCTAAGTCGATTTGAACTTGTCTTTTCCTCTTATATGACATCAGCGGTTAGATGGGCATCACTATTTTCGGCACTATTTGGACAACTGAAAAGCTCTTTAGTTACCTCTCTGATGACCTTTGGGCCAGCTGCTGTTCATTTTTACGATGTCAAAACCAGAAATCAATGGAATTAGAAGATCATTTGGGTTTTCTACCATTATGTCTTATGGGGAAATCACAATTATTTTCATAGTAGAAAGCAGAGGGAGCTGGTGGTCTCTTTTACAGCATGGTTTGATGGGCATTTGCAAGACTATTCTTATTCTCCAAAAATGTCTTTACCTGTTTAATTGTAGATGTTTTTAGGAAGCTACTGAATAAAACCTACTACTAATAAGGAATTGGTAGTGTTGCGTACAAAGAAGGATTGGGTCTAAGGTACCAAGAAAAAGTATCTATAGCACTTGGTGACTAAATGGTGATAGGGAATGATATTGACCAAAGAATACTTGAATCTTTCAAGAAAAATGAAAATGTCAATATGTAAATTGTAATCGAGAAAACGAGATACTGGGAGCTAAACAAGTTGGACTTACTGAGTCAGCAAAAGGACATCTTCAAATACTATGAAAAATAACTTTTGGATTTTTGTTTTTATGTTCTGCATAAAAAGTCTCTGGAAAATGACATTATTAGTTTATACCACATTATGAAAAATCTTTCCAAAGTACTTACCCTCCGGGGAGTAAATGTGATATTCACTTTCTTGGTATAACCACTGGTAATCAATGAATTGAGATGAACCACATTATCCTTACGCATTTTCTTTTCCTCCAATATGGTTGGTACAGTATAAAATGATGAAAGTGGTTCCTGGAAACAAGACAAAAAAACTATTAATTCCATAAACCTACATACCCTCTAATATTATTTGTTTTTCTACATCTCACTCTGAAGCTAGAAAAATAATAAAACTACATAAATTATAACTTGAAATTAAATAGAATATTATTTTAACTTTAGGTAGAGAGAGATGATTTGTCTTAAGTCTACTAAATTAGTAGTATCAGTGGCAGATCTCAAAAGTCTTCAAGATATCTATCAGTGACCTGTGGCCATTCATTAGTCCGAAAGATGCATTCTTACTGAAATGATAATGGTGCACATAGTAGGAGCTTTAGCTGATTGATTCTCTTTCACCTCTGGCAATCCTTGTCCTTGTCATCTATGTTTGTTATTTTCTACTGTCTGCCTATGATCCCTCCACTCCGCCCACTTCTACCACCTATATTTGGTAACAATAAAGCATTTCCTTCTTAAATGCCATTCCCCTTTCCATTTAATAACAATAAAGCTTTTCCTTCTTAAATTTAATTCTTTGTCATGTGCTTACAAGAATCCCCAGGGATCCTTCTGCTTCCCTAAAAGAAGCTTCTAGCCCAGAAGTGCACTTAAAGCTTCCCTGCTCATGACAAAGCCTGCTGTCTCAAAAATTCCCATAGGCAACAACCTCAACCTTTTCCTGGTAGTTGAGGCAACTATACCACTCCAGGTGAGCAGGATCAGTCAGTGTGGTGTTTTAAATCTTCTAGAGTTGTATTATGTGATATTCAAGTTACAAGTGGCCCCATATCCCAGGGCTCAGCAATAATCATTAAAATTCTTTGGGTGGAGGTGGTTTAAAATGAGTAATGAAAGGGTATAAGACCAAGATGAAGGAAAATTATGCTGTACTTCATTCCTCATAAGGGTTATTCTTCTTTTTGGGCTATCTCATAAAATCTGTATAATTCAGGACTAAATAGCTCTACATATAAAAGGCTAATATCCAAAGTGTCCCCTTGGGAGTCTGACCAACCAGGAGTTCGATCACTCACTATGATGTGTGCTGACTACCGGGGGCAGTGCAGAATGAAGAAAGGCCCAGGCTGGCAGCCAGCAGCCAGAAGGGACCCTATCCATGCACAAATTTCATACACTGGGCCTCTAGTATATATATATTATACAAATATGCACATATCCAATATTAGTTATTTTTTCAACATTCTAATTGTATTTGGCTGAATCAATGTGTTTTTTGTGTGGATTCTATGTGCAACAAATACTTCTTCAACTTTTCAGTAGTAGGAATTCCTTTGCTAGATATTTCTTTAAAAGTATTGCAAAATGGTGCTGAAAATATAGATGGTCTATTATTTGGCCAATGTTGTGTAACAGTACGTAAGTAGTGCCACTGCCCCATTCCCCAACAGGTTTTTAAGGCATTCTAGTTACTAATGGGTAATCATTGCTTTTCTTACCTCTTCTTTCTTAATGTCAGGACCTTCAGTTTTCACTTTAACAGATGGCTTGGTTTTCAAAAGTTTTTGGTTTTCTGTTGGTTTTGGCAAGTTATCTAGCTTTTCTTTAATCAAACCAATTATTCTATAGTCAGCATATGCCTTTGCAACATCCATGGGAGTGTGCCCTGTTTAAAACAGAAATTCAGAGCTATAATAAACAAGATTAATAATAAGTAATGTAGAAAAAAATCTTAGCACAGCAGCTCTAGCATGGGCTAGTAAGAGTGTTTCTAAAGCAAATGGTATGTGTAAGATCACAGAGCTAGATCAAATATTCTCAAAGGTGGACCCAACTCTAAAATCTTGTAATTATAATTCCATTTACTGGCCAAACAATTTTTCAAAAATGTTTCTTAAAAAGTTGATAGAAAATATTGGTAGGTTACATTTTGAATATCTGATTGCTTGTTCTCATTCCGAGCTGGGATGAATTTCTGTTGTCCTCTTTCCATGATGTAAGGAGGTATATTCTAAAAGATCTGGGGAAATTGATGCTCACAAGTGCTGTAATTGGGTGGCTAGGATTTGTGACATCTGTAATGTCCTTGGGCAGGCCTAGCAAAATACTACCCATGATTCAGAGGCAGCCTGAAGCAGCCAGAGGTTTAATGTTCTCTGTTCAAAAATAATCTCTCTCTCTCTCCCTCTCCCGTACTCTCTCTCTCTTAAATCAAAACAAATATTTTTTAAAAAAGAAGTAATGGTTCCTTGCTGGTTTGGCTCAGTGGATAGAGCATCAGCCTGTGGACTGAAGGGTCTCAGATTCGATTCCAGTCAAGGGTGCATGCCCGGATTGTGGGCATAATCCCCAGTAGGGAGCGTGCAAAAGGGCAGCCAATCAATGAGCCTCTCTCATCATTGATGTTTCTATCTCTCTTCTTCTCTGAAATATTTTTTTTTAAAAATAATTGATTCACTATAAGAAAATGATATCTCTAAGCAAGAAGTTAAAATATTAAATCAAATGATTTTTTTTATTCTTCAGTTGTGATATTTATAAAACAGGCCTTCTGTTTACTTCCTAGAGAGAGCCTCAATTCAGAAATGACTTTGTCTAGCTTTAGAAGGAATCCAAATCCAGAGACTGTAAACTATAGCAATTATTAGAAAATGACAGTCAAACAGTGTGATAATTCAAGGTATGACTTGCACACTGGTGAAGTCCACAAACTAAAGGTTACTAGGCCACTATGAAATAAGTACATAAGTTAAGAGTAAGTAATTGGAAATTTTTATAGCAAATTGATAAAGCATTTTCTGTCATTTGAATTTAGTAAAAAAGTTTGTGCTTGCATTTTGTGTTTTTTTTTTTCCATATCATTTTTCTGGTAAATCACTTTTTATTATATTTTGCAAAAATATCAGTCCATGAAAGATTGCAACACAAAGAATTAGCTCTTTGACACCAGTAATTTGCAAAACACTTAAGTTTCAGGGGAAACCGTGGTCCTACAAGAATAGAATCAGAAGGGTTTGGAACTGAACATAAATTCTCCTTTTCTAACCCTAACCATCAATAATGTGTACACTTACCTTTTCTATTTTCCAGCTGGAATTTAGCACCAATATCAAGGAGGTATTTGACAGTATCCATTCTACAGCTCTCAATGGCTCTAAATAAAGGAGTTGAGTTGTTGATTGAAAGTGCATCTATCGTGGCTCCATGTTGAACAAGAAGCTCAACAATGTCTTGTTGGCCTGCATGGCACGCAAAGTGAAGTGGAGTCCAAAGAAAATTATCTGTTGCATTAACATTAGCCCTACAAGATAAGATAGATGCACAAGCTAAAAACATGGGTTGTTCCAAGGACTGGAGGCTAAAAACGCTAAGTAAGACTTCATAGTTTTATCAACTTGTTCAACACTAAACCAAAGAAGCTCTGAATCATGTTAAACTCTATGTCATAATTTTTCTTGACAAGTGTTCTGCATTATCAGACACTCTTAACTTTGTGTATATATATACATTTGTTTAGCTTTAAAAGGCATTTAAGATCCTAGCCATTATAATTTTGCAAAGGTTAAAACCAAGGAAAATTAAAAAACTGAATCCAATGAAGATAAAAGCTGACAGGAAATATGAGTTATATTATTCCATTTTGGGTCTATTCCTGCATTTATAGTAATAATAAGGGTACAATTTATCAATTGTGTAATTATTGTGCCAATAAGTGCTTTACATAACTAATTTTATCTTCAATGGATTCTGTGGACTGGGTCCCATTGGGGCCCCATTGTAAAAATGAGAAAACTGAGGCACAAAAAGATTAAGAAATTAACCCCAGGTTATTTAGCAATGGTAAAAGAAGGAATTAAACCCAAGTAATTGTTTTAGATTAAAAAGTTAAATGACTCTCAGAGCGAAGGTGAGGGTAGGGGGATAGCGATGGGTGGGAAGTGATCAACCAAAGAACTTGTATGAATATATGCATAACCCATGGACACAGACAACAGTGTGGTGAAGGCCTGGGGTCGGGAGCAGGGCAGGCTAGAAGGGGTCAATGGGGGAGGGGGGGAAAGGTACATATGTAATCTATAATAATAAAAGCATAATGTGCTAATTAGACTGGACAGCCAAACGACTTTCCAGGCATCATTCTGGATGTCCTTCCAGACAAAGCTGCTGTGGTGGGGGCTGAAGTAGAGGCAGTTAGAGGCGATCAGGCAGGCAGGCAGGCAGAGGCAGTTAGGGGCAATCAGGCAATCAAGCAAGGGGTTAAGGGCAATCAGGAAGGCAGGTGAGCAGTTAGGGGTCATCAGGCAGGCAGGCAGAGAGGTTAGCGGCAATCAGGTAGGCAGGCAAGTGGTTAGGGGTGATCAGGCAGGCAGGGAGCAGTTAAGAGTGGTCATGCAGGCAGGCAGAATAGTTGGGAGTGATCAAGCAGGAAGGTGAGTGGTTAGGGGTGATCAGGCAGGCAGGTGAGCAGTTAGAGGTATCAGGCAGAGGCAGTTAGGGGCGATCAGGCAGGCAGGCAAGTGGTTAGGAGCCAGTGGTCCCAGATTGTGAGAGGGTTGTCTGACTGCCAGTTTAGGCCCAATCCCACAGGAATCCCTGTTGAATCAGGTCTAAACCAGTAGTCAGACATCCCCTGAGGAGTCCCAGATTGTGAGAGGATGCAGGGTCACCCCCTCCTCCTCCTGTGCACAAATTTTGTGCACCAGGTCTCTAGTATTTCAATAATAAAGATTTAATTTTTAAAAAGCTAAATGAAAATATCATGCTTTGAGATTTTAAATATTTTTATAAATGAACCAAGGGAAAGACTGCTTTTTTCTGGAAAAGGGTATGAAAATGTTCTTAGTCATTATAGCCAACATCCCACTTATGATTATTGGGATTCCCCTAAACACACACATGCACACACACACACACACGGCAGATTAAAAAGCAACTCCACATAAAATCAATAAATTCTAGAGATCGGTTTTATAATATTGTGATTATAATTAATAATAGTATATTGGATAGTTAATATTTGTTAAGAGGCTAGAGCTCATGTAATGTTCTTACCACGATAATTTTTTTAAGTTTAAAATAAAATGAAAAGCAACTCCACACCAATTAGGTAAAGCTCTGACACTAAATTAACTTTTCTTGGGAGGCCAGTGATATCAGAACGCTGCTTCTACCATCAGAGTGAAAACTTCTTGACTTTCACTTTGTGCATAGTTGTTATTGGCAAACAATCTTCATGTACACACACTCCTATGTTTCCATGAGCCTGGTTTCCCATATAATAGTAAGATCCACCTGCAGTCTAGGCTTCAGGGTTGAAGCATTTTCTTGTGCTATTAAAATTCTGCAGTTGGTTGTATCGTAGCTTTCTTATCACTTTCTTGAAATAGTAAGACTCATGAAAATTTAAACCTCGCCCAACTAAAAACATACCCTTTTTCAAGAAGAAACTTGACCACTTCTAAGTTTCCACTTGCACAAGCAGTCATTAGCGGTGTTTTGTAATAATTATCCTTCATATCCACCGGTATGCCTGATTCAAATGCCTTTTTCAGAGAAGCTAGGTCTCCTGCCTTGGTGAGAAAGTTAATATTTGAAAATATCTTCCCTGAATCCTCAATGTACCAAGCAGAGTCGTCCTGAATGGGATGTTCTGGAGGATGATCCCGATTAAACCGATTGCAATCTGTGACATTCTTATAGGTTTCAATCATGTAATATGGTGGCCCACCATCACTTCGGCGTGGAAATGCATTTTCAGGGATGACACAGACCGGGAGAGGTAAAACGAACTTGCCTTTCTTCCCCTTTTTGGCTATCCCTTTTTTCTTTTTCTTAGGCCCATAGGATCCCAAGACATAAGCCTTGTTTAAGTATCGGGTTCCTTTAAAGAAATCGTTAATGTTGACCCCTGCTCCCCGAACTTTTTCACTAAGTTGAGCGATGTAAGACAGCTGATCCGAGGTCACAAAGTCCTGCCTCTCCTCCAGCACTATCACAAAATCTTCCTTGCTGACTGTCCCATCGCCCTTGTCCACCAACGAAAAGGCTTCCCTAAGTGCAACCTCAGATTCTATTGACCAATCATGAAGCCGAAGGGCCCAGAGTGGATTTGGATTTTTGACTCCTGGCTTGGCCAGTTTATTAGCTGTTCTCTCTGCCCGCCGTATTTCTTTGGTTGCTGCTTTGAAGCCGTGTTCCTTAGCCACGGCCCTGGCCGTTTTATGATCTAAATTCTTCCATTTCAGGTCACATCCTAAAATGTGAAATATCATTATTATGAATGGTTCCAAGGCACCAGCATAGCTCTAACAAATGACATTCATTCAACTGTTTTCCTAATTTCAAGTGCTTAGTCAAAAGTTTGTCCCCAAATTATCATCATCATAATAAAAGACCAATATGCAAATGATCATCACACCTTCACGTTTAATGACCTATCAGCAGGAGGCGGGGCTTGATGGGAAACGCAAGGCTCATCTATAATAATAAAAGGATAATATGTTAATTAGACTGAGCATCCATCTGGATGTCATTCTGGTTGCCTTTTCAGAAGAAGCTGGTGACCGGAGGAAAGCCTGGGTCCCAGTGCCAGAGGGATGCCAGTGCAAGGAAAGCATACTTTTGCACAAATTTTGTGCATCAGGCCTTGAGTCTATAATAACAACAGCATAATATGCTAAGTAGACTGGCCTTCCTTCTGGATGACCTTCTAGACAAACCTGGGGTTACAAGGGAAGCCCAGGTCCCAGGTGCCTGCTGGCAGCCGGAGCAAAGCCCAGGTTCCAGGTTCCAGATGGAAGCCTGGTGCCAGAGGAAAGCTGGTGCCAGCAGCCAAAGGAAGGAAGGCCTACTCTTGCGCGAATTTTGTGCATCGGGCCTCTAGTTCATATATGGAGATGAGCACATTTAGGCTATTATAATTGCAAAGTTAAGCTGTTATTTATTTTGTACTTTACTTTGGTAACTTCTAAGGGAGATATGTTTCCAATTTAGATTATCTGCCCCCAAAGAATTAAGATATTAATCTCTATAGATACTACATTAGGATACTTGCTAAGGACTCTTCATGCCAAACAGGAAAAGAGTAAGGGTGACAACTGAATTTGGACAGCTGGATTCAGGCAGCTTATGTGGACTCTTAGGCACTCAGAATGATGAAGGACAGCTGTTTCTTTTGAATGATTATGACTATAAATCAGTATGCAATCTTAAATGATATTTGTATACTCTGTGAAATTAATGTCATTTATATAGATCTGCTCTTTTTTAGTAAGGCCATGTAAACAACCTAACAGAAAAAAAAAGTAATTTGTTCATCAAGTCTAAAGGATTTCAGTATTATATTTGACCAAGTTATGTATTAAAATTCATTTTCTTTTTTGGTTTCTTCCTTAAAATGATGATACCAAAATTACATAAATAAATATACTTTCTGAATGGATGGTGGTGGTGGGGCTCTACTTATTGCTACCAGGAAGGCTATGTTGTCTATAATAAGTGCCTTGAGGCATTAAAAATCCATTATGTATATAAATGTCAGACTATGAAGTTCTTCCTAGTGTTTTGATTCTAGAAGACTCTTCTATTGCTTTGACAAAATCACATGATTAAAAAATTGTTGCTCAATTAGTATCTCTAGCAACCAAATTGTATAGGCAGCTAACATAAAACATGCCTCTTCAACACTTTATAGTTTTATCCCTTGTCAAAAAGAAAATTAATCACTGATGCTTTTCAATATTAATATTTCTTTAAGTAGTGTCAAAAATTAAAAATTTTATACTCAGGCTGAAAGTTTATTAGTGATAGAAAAAGTGTATTGAGACAATAAGGATTCTAAAATTTCTATATTGGAGAGTTTTAAGAATAGTGACTTATTAGGAAGGGGTCTCAATAGCAAAATTCTATTTAATCTAACAAAAGAGTAATATGCAAATTAGGTGTCACTCCATAACACCCACATGCCACTCTCACAAGCCACGCCCACAAGCCAATCAGGAGCAAATATTCAAATTAACTCAACTAAGATGGCAGCGGCCACATAGCTGGAGTTGTCCCGGGAATTGGGCAATGGAGGAAGCCAGGGCCTTGCGGGCCCCTGAGCTCTACTCAAGGCTACAAAATTTCAATTATAGAAGATAAACAAACTCCTGATACTTGCCGGGCTGGGACCTTGGGTTGCCAGAGGCAACCCAGGCTTTGAGTGGGGGACCAAGACAACAAAGTTTCAAAGTTTCAATTATAGAAGTTAAATAAATCCCAGAAACCTGCTTCCAGCCAGGCACCCCAGTAGGGACCTGAACCCTGAAGGGTCTGTGGGCAGCCTGAAACAGCCCTCTGCCCCTCACCCAGGCTGGCCAGGCAAGCCAGCAGGTGGACATTCCCCGAGGGGTCCCAGACTGTGAGAGGGCACAGGTCAGGCTGAGGGACCCCCTGAGTGCACAAATTTTTGTGCACTGGGCCTCTAGTATCATAATAATTGCATAGTAATTCTGAGTACGCTTTTTTTTTTTTTACACTGAACATTTTTGCTTATTCAGGGTGTCTGGGGATTATCTACAACCTCCCAATCCACTCCTATATTCACTTCAGCACTATGGATACAAGAATTATTAAGGCTATTTTCTGTTCCTAATTTTCTCCTAGTTAGAAACCTTTATGTGGATAAAAGACTAAGACATCTCAGCTTAAAGATCTTAAGGTAGCCCAGCCAGTGTAGCTCAATGGTTGAGCATCAACCCATGAACCAAGTGGTCACTAGTTGTTTACCACTCAGGGCTCATGCCTGGGTTGTGGGCTTGGGGGCCTGAGGGGGGGCACACAGGGCATGCAGGAGGTAGAGAGTTGATATTGATGTTGATTTCTCATCTATGTTTCTCTCTCTCTTCCTCTCCCTTCCTCTGTTTCAAATAAATAAATAAATAAACAAACCCATTCATCTGCCCTCCATCTTCACTCTGTGAAGCCTCCCCAAAAGATCTCTCACCCTTCCACTTGAAGAGGCACTGACCCTTTGTTCTGGCCTTCCCAAATACATGCCTTCCTCCTTGCCTCGGCACTCCTTTTAGAAAAAAAATCTGAAAGTATTTTTCCTCCCCTTTTGGACTTGGGAGACTTTGTCTCCTCCTTTATGATTAGTAACTAAAGATCCATTCATTCATTCCCTTTTTGACTTATGTTCCTCTGTGGTTAAGATATTCAACGTTAGGGGCTGATACTGTAGAACACCCATGAAAGGGAAAATTTTCCATAGGGTAGCACTACTCCAAACTCCTCTCCAGTGACAGGATCAGGGACAAAAGAGGAGGATATTGAGGAAGATAGTTTAATGTGGTAAAAGAATTCAACCTTTACAATGAAGTATAGAAGAGACTAAACAGACAGAGTACTCAGAAATGAGCATTTAATTGCTAATGGTTTCTTGCTGCTCTGATGAACTTAGATGTAAGTTTTTAAAGGTGGAAATGTAACTGGTAATTCTGTAGCTATGGAAGTGAGCCCCCTTCATAGAATCTGGTGACGTGGTTATACTTCCAAACATCTTAAAAAATTCAGGACATTTTCCGATGTTTGTTTTAAAACTACAGTCTACTTTTATGATTCGGCCAGGAAGATAAATCTTTTCTGCATGGCTGAGGAAGACCTGTGGCATGGCCTAAGCCCTGGACCTTTGCTTTCTATGTGTGTGTGAACAATAGAATATATGTTTGGTGATGTTTTTCCCAATAAGCAAGCAATAAACATGTTAAAGTTGAAGAAGCTTGTCTCAATCTGGACAGATGTTTAGTTTTTAGAAATACACTCTATTAAAAATGAAATGTCAGAATAAACTGCCAATTGTAACAGACTTGAAAACAAGACTGATAGATGGTTTATGAGGGCAAACATTGCATTTGGTATGTTTTTCTTTATTCGTTAAAAGAGTTCATTATTTTGGAGGATGAAGGAGTAATCAGTTATTACACCCTCAGCCCGGCCTGTGCCCTCTTGCAGTCTGGGACCCTTTGGGGGATGTCCACCTGCTGGCATGCCTGGCCAGCCTGGGTGAGGGGCTGAGGGCCATTTTCAGGCTACCTACAGCTCCCATTGACCCAACATCCCAGTGAGGCTGGCTGGAATCAGGTTTCTGGGGTTTATTTTCTATAATTGAAACATTGTTGCCTTGAGTGGAGGCCTAGGCAGGCAATGAAGCCTCCTGTTTGCTTCAGCTCTGTGGCTTCTATAATTGAAACATTGTTGCCTTGAACAGAGGGCTCAGCTGGCCTAGGTAGGCAGTTTCCTCCTTGGCTGGTGCAATGGAAGCCTCTTGTTTGCTCTAGCTCTGTGGCTGCCAGCCACCATCTTGGCTGGGTTAATTTGCATACATACTCTCTAATTGGCTGGTGGGCATGGCTTAGGTGTAATGGAGTGAGGATCCATTTGCATATTACTCTTTTATTAGATTAGATTAGTGACTATATTTTAGAATCTCTAGGTCCCAGTGACTTCTGAAATTCTGTGCCTTTGTAAAGAAAAAAACCAAAAACCCAAAAGCACTTTCTCTGCTCTAAAATAGAGTCATAGGACTTTAAGTTTTACCTATTTCTCAGGAACTGGAAAAAAAGAAAATTACCATATAGTTCAGCAGAATGCTGTCCCATCTCTAACAAAGAATTAAAATTTTTTAATCTATATTTAATTAGCATGCAATTAATAACAAATTGATCCATTTCTTCAAGTTTAATTAGTTAATATTATCATTAGGTTATACATAACATAGTTTATATTCCTAAGTTAACTAAGTTACTTAAAAGCTATAGGAACAGCTAAAATAATAAACATTACTTACATTTCAAATTTTTCATGAACATTTTCAATTTTATATTTCTCGCTAAAATATTTTCCTCATAATTTCAAATCATCTGGAACTTATCTCTGCACTTGACACAACAGAATATTTTTAATAAAATATTTAAGAATTAAGATTAAAAAAACATGGTTCCCAGTGCTTATCCTTGCTTAGATTGGTGTCCACATATATTTTAAAAAGGAGTTTAATAACTATAAACATTTTATAATATTCTGTTGACTCATGATTAGATTTTGAACAATAACCTAAAAATATTTGAGAAAATGGGTTTTTATCACTTTTAAGAACAGATTTTTGAGTTAACAGAAAGTAGAGTAAGAAAAGAAATTCAGTTTTCTTTCTACATACATGAGTGGGATTGGGCTATTGAAAAACATAAGAAACTAACAAGTGACAGGCCCAACTTATCTACAACATAGATAAACCATAAATACTTTAAGCATAAAATTGCTAGGCAAATTTTACCTCGCTGAGCTATATATTTACAGCAATCTGCAAAACCACCCATGGCAGCATAATGAAGTGGTGTGTTCCCAGTCATTCCGATCAGCCCCATATCTCCATTGTAGGCATAAAGAAGCTTCAATATCTGCAAAACAGATAGTGGATAACATAGGGGAATAGGAATGTACATTTAGTGAATGAAGATTGCTCCTAGACCTGTGCTATCCAATACGTTATGTTAGCCACACGTGAACCCTTAAAGTTAAATTAAAATGAATTGAATAGAAAACAATCTTAAAAATACAGTTTCACTAGCCATATTTAAAGTACTCAAAAGCCACATGTGGCTACTGTATTGTGCCCTATTATACAATACAGGCATAGAACATTTTTATCTTGCTCTCCTGCTTTGTGCCAAGGGCCATTTGGATATTTATAACATTTTTCAAAGGGCCATACAAAATTATCAACTTAAAAATAAGCCTGCTATCTTTGGTCCAACACTTAATTAACTCAGCCCTAATGCCTTGTCAGGGCGAGACCAAACGATTTCACAAGCCAGATGTTCCCCACTCCTACCTAGAGTTTAGCTGGGGAACTAGCATTTTGGTAAATCTAGGCCATTTTAAAAAGCATCAGGCTATGGCAAACATCAGCAGAGGAGCAAATTCTTTACCAAATTTAACTTCTACTGTGATGCATATTTTTATTGCAGAGAAGAGACTCAGTGAAGAAACTAAAGGTAATTGTGTTAAAACTCAGAGAAAACTGAGTAAAGAAATTTTTGATGTAATTCAGAATTTAAAAAAAAAATAAGGCCATTTTTGGTTCCTTTTTTTTTTTTTTTAGCTGCAATGTCTCTACCTATTAGATAACATTTGCTTATATGTCTAGATAATCAGAATAGACTAAATTTAGGTGAGTCAAGAGATACACACTTAATCAGGGTGATAAGAGTATGTTGGCATTGTCTTCCCCACAATTATATCATAATACTAGGGGCCTGGTGCACAAAAATTTGTGCACTCGGGGTGGAGGGAGTCCCTCAGTCCGGCCTGTGCCCTCTCACAGTCTGGGACCCCTCAGTGGATGTCCTATGATGGCCCCAGTCTGCTAGGCGCCTTTTGTGTGTGTGTGTGTGGCCACTGGGGATCTGCCCCCAGCTGCATCTGAGGCTCGGAGCAGTCCTCCTGTGTGTATCTACCTGCTGGGGACCTGCCACCAGGCACACTGTGGAGGCTTGGAGCAGGCACCCCCTCTATGTTGATCTCTCAGACTCTTGCCCTCCCCTGCATGTTGTTCTCTTTTTTGAGCTGTGACCAGGGCTGGGTGCGGCCTGCCTCCCAAGCTTG
>PVJC01012527.1:0-39525 GCA_004026665.1 Murina feae
TTAGCCTACCTCACGCCTGGGCCCTCATCTGAGAATGTTTCTTCTCCTCAGTTGCCGTAATTAGGTTAAAAAGATGAAGTCCCTTGCTGTCTGGTGTGCATTTTTAAGCCAAGGTCATTTGGGGGCAGGGGAGAGGGTGTAGCATTTCTTTCTCATCCTGCAGATTACAGCTTAACTCAGCCACTTCTGCCAGTGGGTCTTCACTGGGGACCACCTCATGGGGGAACCTGGGGCCTCTCTGGAGACAGTTCTGGCTTCATCTAGTGGGAGGCGGCCAGGGAGGCTGAGCGCCCCCTCAGTGCACAGGACGGGCCTGCGTCCGCCATGCTGAGGGTGAGACCCGCCTGGGCCCCGTGCTTCCTGCCTGTCCCGCTCTCGGAGTCCTTCCTGGCACTGCCTGCAGCCTGTGATGGCCTGGATGGCTGACATTTTGGGGGGAAATCCTCTTACTGTCCTGGGGGTAAGTCCACGGATGGCAGGCATCTTACCTGTCTGGGTCACTGCCGCATGCCCAGTGCTAGCATGATGCCTGGTACAGTCGGTGCCCAATGACTACCCGTATTTGAGTGAATGTAAAGGAACCTGTAATGAGGGCTTTTCTCTATGGATTTCTCTCTGTCCAGCTTGTACAGCTCTGCCTAATGCATCAGGTGAAACTTTGCTTCACTTCACACTAAACTGATGTTAGTTAGCCCCGTCAAATCCTCCCCCGGCATCGTGTCGAATGGTGCGTGGCTTCCAGAGGTGTCTGTAACACGCCGAAAACCCCCTCTCCTGCTGCGAAAGGAATGGAGGCGAAGAGCAGAGGCCATGACCTGAGTGCTTCATGTATAAAATGTCACCATTTTTATTTGCCATTGTAAAGAGGTGTATCTCCACCAGATTGTAACAAAATTACCACAGCTTGTTCCAAAAGAAAATTTTAATACAAGAGATTTTAGAAAATTAAACACATTTGTTTAAAAATTCTATCATGTAAACCTTAACATAACAGAGTAATTACGGTAATACTACATGCTTCAGAGCGAACCTGCCCGCGTCCAGGCCTGGGGCACAGACAGCAGCCCAGACTCCACACTGTTGCTGTATCACCCCTGATGGCCATCCCGGGGACCCAGGCTGAGGCCTCCTACGGTGGACGTGGCCCTGTACTCACAGCCACTCCTCCCCGAAGTCAGCATCTGATGGGTCACGCAGTGCTTACTGAGCAGCTGTGCAGGGGGTGGAGCTAAGACTGCAGAGGGGAAGCCGGTCAGGATGAATCCAGAGAAGAGAAACCCGGGTCAGCCCCACTCCTCACCCCTGGAGACCGTCCCGGGCCAGGATCCCAGTGGTCAGCACTCTGTTCTCCTCCTGCGTCTCCGGCCTCAACTTTGCAAGGGCAGCTCCTGTCTGGCCTCTGGGTGGAAACAGTCGTCAGGGTGAGCGAGTGGCCTCTCCCTCCACAGCTCACATGGCAGAGGTGACCTGAGCGGATGGGCAGGTGGCAGCCTGGACAGGTCAGCTAGTGGTTTCCCAGTTTTGATGGGAAGGTGTTCACGGGCCGGTAAGAACTGACCCCTGGACATGGAAATGCTAATGACTCCAGCATGCTCTGCCGCGGATGGTCGTCCAGGCGCCATCGTTCAGAGAATCAGATTTTTTCCTAAAGAAGCTGACTGGGTCGGCTGGGAAGCCACTCAACATGGCCTTAGGGCTCCGTGACTGAAGTCAGGAGTATCCACTGGCAGTGTCCTGGCGGAAACAGTGAGAAGTCAGGAGACGGACCACGGAGGCCGCTCCAGGGCCTGTGGGCTGAGCAGGGGGTTTGCTCAGAGCTCAGGCTCATCAGCCTCCATCCTCGTGCCTGTCAATCCCGGAGCTGATGTTTCAGCTTAGAAACATAATCAAGACCACGTGCTACAGAAACATGAAAACGAACTTTTGGCACGGAAAGCCGAGATAAAATATACAGTGCTACAATTGTGCAAAAATAGCACAGAATGTGAACAGCAAATATTTAATGTTAGCTTTAATGAAACAATGCACAATATTTGAAACATGATCACTGCAAACCCCTTGCTCAGAGGCAGATGCTGCCTGGGGAAGGCCCTCTGCCAGGCCCGGCCTGCAGGCTGGGGAGCAGTCCAGTGCGCACCACGTCCCGAGGGAACCACCAGGGAGAGGTCCAGACAGGCGGTGTGCCCGTCTAGGCGGTACCTTAGCCAGGCTGATGTCCTGGCAGGTGGGCCCACCCATCCTCAGGGCGAGGCTGAAAGCCAGCCTGTTCTTTACAGTCAGTTACACACCTGCCAAGGTGTGCCGGGGTGAGTGCCTCCCAGTCGTCGGACGCTGGGGCTGGTGCAGAGGAGCCAGGAGGAAGGAAGGACGGACTGTGGAGGGACTGGTTAGAAGACGCTGCTGGGACCCAGAGAACAGGCCTGGCCCCCAGGTGAGGGGCAGCTGGCACCTCTGGGCTGCCACCATGAGCAGGTGGGGTGGGCTGAGGCCTGGGGCCTGTGACCTGGTGCTCAGGTGGGCAACCTGTCCCATGAGATACCAAGAGAAAACGGAGGCCACAGGTGCTGGAAGCAGGCAGTGCTGCGTCTCGTCACCTGGCTGGCAGGCGGTGGGCCGGCTCCAAACCTGGGGATACACTACTGGGCCTCCAGGGCTACTGCCTCGCACACTGGTAACAATGGCGTCATCGATCCTACAATGTGAACAGCTTTGATTGCCTCTGTTTTGTTACAGGCACCATACACAACCTGCCACCCTGGTAAATTTCAGTGGTTATCGAAGGACTCATCTTAATAAGCTCCCAGCCAAGGCAGAGCCAAGAGCTATGATTAGGCTGTGCCCACATTCCCCGCCCCCAGGTCTCATATGACGGTATCTTGTCCTCACTACTCAATCAGGTGACCCAGTTAGTAACCAGGTGACACCAATGTGCCCAGCTGTTGGGTATTAAAGGTGCCACCGTGGACAGGAGAGCCACCTCCTCCCTCACCTGGGCTGTTCTAACTGGCTTGGTGCCCTGCAAGGGCCTGCCTGTTCCTCACGGAGCCGTGTGCTGGGGATGGAGGCTGAGCTGGAGCCAGCCAAGCCGAGCCGACTGCGGGCTGTCCTTTCCGTGGATGGTCATGGTCTGAGGGGTGTGCGCAGCGAGGTCGGCAGCCTGCCCTCGGGGTTGGGTCCAGGTTGGACGGCAGGGGAAAGTCCCTCCTTCCACACGCACAGCAGGTCCAGGGGTCTGTTGAGCAGCTGAATGGACTAAGTCACTGCAGAACATTCTGTTTCCAAGGTTAAGGCTCTGAGGAGTTGCTTAAGTGCATGTCACATGCACATCTGAGCTGAAGTTAGGGTGGTCTGTACGTTACGGTGACTGCAGGGTTTCTGCATGATCACAGAACGGGGTACGATGAGCAAGCAGAGCAGTTCCCGTGTGGCCTGGGAATGTGCTTTTACAACCAATGGGAGAGCAGGGCGGGTTTTCCAGGAATGATGCAGCTTCAGAAGATGGAGGCAGGGTTTCTCCTGTTTGAATACAGGCTGAGTACCTGTCCCCTGGCTGGCAGAGCAGGTTCCTGGAGGTTCGCACTCGGACATGTTTCGGGGCAGGTGCTGGCCAAGGCTGCTGGTCAGGGCCCGTGGCCCCGGGTGGGGCTGCTGGAGGTGGGTGCTCCATTCCGTGGCTAATACGACCAGAAGGAGGGGCGTTGGGGAGGCTCCGCTGTCCACACAGCAGTGCTGGGAGGTCTGTCAGCTCCCTGACGACGACGGAGGTGGAGCAGACAGCGCGAGGCGAGGGGCAGCTGGGGTGGGGCACCCTGCCCATTTCAGAGGGTGGCTCTGTCCAGAGCAGCTGCAGCAGCCAGGGCGCAGTGGGGTTGGGGCGCAGTTGAAACAAAGGAAGAATGTTGCCTCACTGGACACAGTCTCTCTCAGGTCCTCTCACCCCCGAGCTGACCGCAGGTCCCCTGCCACTCACTCCTGCTGCCTGAGAACAGCAGGCCCTCGCTGTACACAGGAGGTGGCTCTCCTGTCCCCGGGGGCACCTTTAATACCCTACACAGGGTCTCCCCCCAGGGACAGCCCACCTGGGCCCCCGGAGGTCTGAGTGGAGCTGGGGGCTCCGGGATGCGTAGGTGATTAGCTCCGCTGACTGCCCTTCACACGTGCGTCATCCAGTTCCCTACGGATCTGTCCTCAGGTTTCACTAGCATCTCCCAGAAATGCAGCCTCCTCACAGTGCTCGTGCCCAGGACAGAGGCAAGTCCATGATTCTGTATGGCTGGCGGCCCTGGAGGGTCTGACATGGGGTGCTGGGGGGAGCTGGGGTGAGGCCACGTGCTCATCTTTATCAGTCCAGGGGCCCAGGGTCCTGCTCCCCTGCGAGCACATGGGGGCAGGGGGTGCCCGAGTCTCTCTTAGGGAATGACCATGATCTGTTCAAGGTGGACACGCGACCCAGTTCACAGCGAGCCACGCGGTGGTGGTCCATGGAGTTCAGGGGCCAGGTCTGCAGGCCGAGGGCCTAAGAGCCACTGCAGAGCCAAGTCTCTCAGCTCGAGGCCTCTCGGCTGGGGACGCGAGGCCGCCGATTCCCTGGCAGCCCAGGGCGCTCCACTGTAGGGGTACCAGGTTGCCACCAATGGCTGGGTGAGGTCCCCCGAACCTGACAAGGTGCTGTGGATCAGGGACCTTGCGTTTCCTGGGGGCAGCTCCTCCCAGAAGCCAGGTGTACCCCAGGAGCCACAGTTCAGTGTCGCTGATGAGCTCTTTCGCGCGCAGGCCCTGGGGTTTCCTGTGGGAGAAGCCGCAGAACTGTGGCTGGTCATGGGTCATGTCTAATGGCTACTGGTGGGGAGTGAAGCGGCAAGGAAACCTGCCGCAGGCTGCAGCAGGCAGTTACAGGAAGAAGAGAAACAAAATCTGTAACAGTCATTCCAGCTCCCAGTGGCCGTTTCTGAGGGAACCAGGGGCTCCATGCCCACCTGGCCCCGCACTGGCTCCTGGGCTGGAGGGGGGAGGAGGCCTGGCTGCTTGGACAGACCCTCGAGAGTGGTGCCCACGTGTCCACGTCTGACCAGTTTAATTGGTGTCATGTGACCGGTGGAAGGTGAGCTCTCAGGTTCACCGGTGCATGTGGCTGTCACTCCAGGTGGCAGGTCCGGCTGCCGTGGCCGGACTGGGGGCAGGTGGCTGGGGGGGCAGCAGCGCAGCACGGAGGCTGAGTCTGGGAGTCCACGGAGGTCAGAGGTCGCCACTCTGCGGCTCCACGTTGCGCGTCTCCCTGGGGTGGCTGCGGGACAGCTTGGGGAAGCGGGAGGCCACCCTGGGCCGGCTGCTCTTGTTCAGTGGCTCTCCGGGAGGCGCGGCGTCGCTGTAGGAAGAGGGGAGAATGGGGTAAGTGGAGCTCCGAGCGCAGGGACGGGACACGGGAGCAGGGCTCGTGGACAGCTGCTGCCCAGCTGGCTGGTGGTGCAACACGGAGACACCAAGTCCACACTGTTACGTACACCTTCTCTTTCCAAAGCACAAGCACAGCCGTGGGCCAAGCACAGCCGTGGGGCCACCAGCTCTGGACCGTGTTTTAAGGCTGTGAGAGAAGGTATCAGCCAAGGCCTTCACCCCCCACCCCCACTCCGCCCCTTTGTCATTGATCTTCCAGCAAAGGCACATTCCGGTCAGAGAAGAGAGAATGCTGCAGACAAACTGCACGTACAGTCATGAGAGGTGCAGCACAGACACAGGAGGGGCTGGGAGAATTCATCCTAAGAGGCAGATGCCAGCGTTGAGTAAGGGCATCCTCCCAGGGGGTCACTGACATGGTTATCACACACGGGGCACGAGGCGGTGAAGGGGAGCAGAGGAGCGCATGTGCTGACCCACCCGTACATAGAGCCTGCGATGATGACGCAGCTACAGCCAAGTGGGGTCCAGGGCCTTCTGGCCCGGCTATTGGCTGGAGCCTCAGAAAAGACCGAAGAGTAGGTTGTGAGACCCTGAGTCACAGCTGCGGGGTCCCCTCTGCCATGGAAAGGAACGTATTCATGGGACCCAGGGAGCAGGGTACAGGCATGTGGGGGTCATTAGTCTGCCTAGCACAGATGTTTCCTTCCTGCCTTTTTATCAGCACTTATTATCGTTACTTCTTAACTTCTGAACAGCCCTTACTCCAATGAACCTTTGTGAATCTTTTGGTTTGAAGCACTTTAAAGTCACAGCAAAATATTTCACTGGTGGCTTAGGTGCTGCTAATCTGTGCATTTTCTTAACTATTTATTTTTAAATTATAGTTGACATACAATATTGTATTAGCTTGAGGTGTGAAACATAGTGATTAGACATTTATATGCCTTGTAAAGTGCTCACCCATAAGTCCTCAACCACCTGACACCATACATACTCATTACAATATTATCGACCGTATTCCCTGTGCTGTACTTAACATCCCTGTGACTGCTTTTATACCTGGCAATTTGTACATCTTAATCCCTTCACCTTTTCTCCCAGTCTCCCAAGTCCCCTCCCCTCTGGCAACCATTAACTTGTTCTCTGTAGTCTGTTTGTTTTTATCTATTTACTAAAGGCCCAATGCATAAAATTCATGCATGGGTAAGGTTCCTAAGCGGCTGCTGGCCTTTGTTCCACGTCGCCCCCTTGTGGTCAGTGCACATCATAGCAAGTGATCTAACTCACGGTGGGTCGAATTCCCAAGGAGACACTTTGCATATTAGGTGTTTATATATACAGATTTTGGTTTTTTACTAGTAGATTCCACATATAAGTGAAATCATGTGGTATTTGTCTTTCTGTGTGTGACTTATTTCACTCAGCACAATACCCTCTAGTTCCATCTCTGTTGTAGATGGCAAGATCTCATTCTTTCTTATGACTGAGTTATATTCCCTTGTATGTACGCACCATCTCTTCTTTATTTGTCTACTGATGGACACTCAGGTTGTTTCCATAGCTTGGCTATTGCAAATAATGCTGCAATGAACATAGAGGTGCATATGTATTTTTGCTTTCTTCAGATAAATACCCAGAAGTGGGCTTGCTGGATCATGTAGAAGTGTTATTTTTAATTTTTTGAGGAACCTCCATACTATTTTCCTTGGTGGCTGCACCAGTCTGCATTCTCACCAACAGTGCACAGGGTTTTCTCTCCACCTCCTTGCCAACACTTGTCGTTTGTTGATTTATTGGAGGTAGCCATACCACAGGTGTGAGGTGATGTGTGGTCTTAATTAGCATTTCCTGTTAGTGGCATTGAACATCTTTTCATATGTCTACTGGTTGTGTGTCCTCTTTGAAGAAATGTCTATTCAGGTCTTCTGCCCATTTCTAATCAGATTGCTTTTGGAGTTTAGTCCTATGAGTTCCTTACTAGTAAGTACTTTAACTCCTTAATGGATGTATCATTGGCGAGTGCCTTCTCTCATTCAGTAGGTTGTCATTTCCTTTTGTCATTTTGTTGAGGTTTCCTTTGCTGCATGGACTGAGATTTGAATAGGAAGTGGTGAGATTACAGCTGGTAGAAAATGTAAATGAGTAATAAGAAAAAGACTCGTATAATAAATATCTCATTGGACCAAAACACTTTAAAAAACAAATCTAAGATGAGCTCATTCTCCTGTCCCCGGGCTCTGTGCCAGGGCTCCCCACTGCGTCCCGAGCCACACTGGGCTCTACAGGCAGAGAGTCACCTATGGACAGGTCCTGGGCTCCGGGGCCAGGCCTCCTGGGGAGTAAGTGGCAGATCCGGCTCATCCAAGCCAGTCCAGCTGAGTGAGGGAATGAGACGCACCCACAAGGAAGTATGACCCCGCAGTGTTCCCTGGTCTTAGGAGCGGTTCTGTTTAGGATGATTTGATTGTCATGCCTCTCCAGGGACACAGCCACTGTGCCCAGTGAGCCGCCTCTTGTGTGGAGTTGGGGATGGTATCTCAGCATGACGACAGGTGACAAGCCCTCTGCTATCACCCGGTGTCCTGGGAGTCTAGGTGTGCTTTCCTTCTGAGAGCGTAAGGGAAGGAAACATCTGACCTTGACCAGGCGGAGTCCCCCTCCCGGGAGCCATTTCTGTGGCCAGTCCAGCTGCTTGCCGCTCGGTCCTCCTTCAGAAGGGCATTTCCCAAGGACCCAGAGCCAACATGCCCTTTCTCCTTTCCAAACTCTCGTGTTCCAAAGCCTCTTCCTCCCCAAACACCCAGAGGATGGGTAGAAGATGCTGGAAGGAATGTCCGCTTGCCCTGCGTAGGTGGGCTTACATGTAAGTGTCCTTTAAACCACTCCACACGGGGGCCCAACCCTAAGCCTGTGGCCATCACTGGGCGTGACAGGCAGGCAGGATGAGCCCTGCTTGCTGTGACCAGAGCCACTGGGCCCAACTTAGTGACTTTTGAGGAGGGAGAGTCACAAGTCAATGGGGCCAAGGGCAGTGGCCACTTCATTTTGTTTTTCAATCAATGGCACCAACTATGTGGGAAGGCAGCCTGGGGCAGGGAGGCAGGACAGGGCTCTGAGCCAGGTGCCTGCATCCAGTCCTGGCCCTGTTGCCTGAGACTCATTCCCTTGTCTGTCCCATGAGGACGATGATCAGTGCTGTGACAGGGACGAGAGTGAACCCTCGCAAAGCCACCTGCCAGCTGCATTTCCTTAGATAAGTTCCTTATTCTTGCTGCTATAACAAAGGTGAGTGGTTGTGAACATTATGTGGATAAAGCTGGGAAATAACCACTCAGAACTGTGGGCTTTGCCAGGTGCCATGCGAGGCCCTGGTGCACAGAGGTGAACAGGAGTTGGCGGAGCCCACAGCACACTGTGACAGTGGAACATGGTGGCCGTCTCACACCGGAACACAGGGAGGGGAAGAGTGAGAAAGATGGGCGGTGGGAGTTGGATGGTTCGCCGCGAGAGGGCCCTTTAGATGCGCATGAAGGCTACAGCCCTGTGGTGGCTGCGTGGGCCCAGCGACTTCCCTGGAAGCAGGACTGACCTCGGGGCTGTCGAACACCCATGGCTGACTCAGTGAGTGCAGCTGGTAGCCAGGGTGGACTGGGATGGGGTGGGGGGAGGGCGGGTGCCAGGCATAGCTCCGTCTAAAGGTCAGAGCAGCAGTGACGATGAGCTAAGCTCGCTGGGGTTGGGTGAGTGGGCAGGACTATTGTAAGAAGTCCCACGGACAGGAGAGTGGATGGCGCTGAGGCTCCTGGAAGGTGAGCTAGCAGGGGCCAGCTGAGTGCAGGCACTGTGGCGGGTCCCTAACTAGTGGGCGATGGGTGACAGGGCATCTGACAAGCAGGGCTGGAGCTGGAGCAGGGCGCTGAGCTGGAGCGAAGAGAGTAGGGACAGGACTCATTAGCAGTGTATGAGGCCAGACCACACGAAACTGACATTTATTTTCCAGGTCAAGAACCATCTAATAGTTTTATGGACCTGCTGGCCACTTGCATTTCTTCTTTGGGAAAAAAAAAAAGCCTATTTAAGTCCTTGGCCTATTTTTAAATTAGAGAAATGCAAAACCACAGTGATACTGCCTCACACCTGTCAGGATGGCTGGTATCTAGAAAACAGGACAGTGACTGTTGGTGAAGTCGTGGCAGACTCGGTGGGAAAGCAAAACGGTGCCGCCGCTCTCACAACAGTGTGGAGGTGCCTCAAAAATCACAAAAGGGACTGCTTTCTGACCCTGCTATCCCACTTCCGGTTTTATCCTAAGAACTGAAATCAGGGAGATCTCTGCCCTGCTACTCACTGCAGCATTATTCACAGCAGCTCCAACCCCTGGGTGTGCAAGTGGATAAAGCAAGTGCGGTGTGTGCACACAGTGGGACAGTCTATACTCCACGTTGTCACGTAAACTCTGTGCTGAGTGAACTGAGCCCATCACAGAAGGACAAACACCTTAACACTGTATCTAAGAATCAAACTCAACAGAATCAAAGGCTGAAGTAGTGGTGACTAGAGGTGGGGAGTTATTAATCAATAGCCATAGAGTTTCAGTTGAGCAAGAACAAGCTCTAGAGATGTCTCATAGCACGGTACCTATAGTCAATAATGTGGGGTACACTTAAAATCTGCCAAGAGGGTAGAGTGCATGTTAAATTCCTGGGACTTCAGAGTAATACCTGCAGGCATGGGGTTGTGTGTGTGTGTGTTTGCAGCCTGGCAGGGTGGGGTCTGGGGGATGGAGGAAGGGGAGGAGCCTTGCCTGGGCCTGAGGTGCATCCACAGAGCCCAGGGCATGTGCAGGAAGTTCCAAGGCAGAGGGAAGACCTCAGGTCGATGAGGACAGACTTAAATAAGGGCCATTGATTTTTTAAAAACTAAGGCTCACTGGAGCCCTGTAGCTGCTGCCTCCAATCCCATCACCTTCCCAGTCTTCAAAATTAAATTCTCACTCCTCACAGCCCGAGTTAGCGCCAACTCCCTGCCTTGAGCCCTGGTGAGATCTAGGGAGGGACAGTGCCTGGAGCATCAGGCCCCGGAGAAAGCAGCTGTCTCTTCCCCGGCAGCCTGTGCTTCTGTGACACAATGGCTTGTGGCTGGGTAAGAGCTGAGCAAAGCACCAGTACATTCCCGAGTCCCCTGACTGCTCAATGCCGCAGCTGTGTCTGCCCCCATTTTATAGACAAGAAAGAGGGTCTGGAGGGCAGGAAAGGCCCCGTCTCCACCAGAGGGGATTTCCAAAGGCCATGCAGTCATTGAGGGACGACCTGGAACAGGCCCCAGGAGGAGAAAGACAGGCTGTGGTGACGAAGCTGCTGTTGGATGCAGGGCAGTGTATGGGCCTGGAAGGCCACGAGATGGCAGACAGGTGAGGTCCATGCGCTCCACTGATCCACTTTCCAGAGGTACAGATCACTCAGCGTTTCCATGGGAACGAAACTCATGACATTCAGACTTGGGCAGTTTCCCCATCCCTGGGTCACCTCTATGACCAATATGCAATAACCACTTTAGGTGCCACACTTGCCAACTAAGGGCATGACACACATTCCACAACCCTGCTGCCCCTCCCTGCACTGTCGCTGATGCCAACGTGATAGAAAGCACAGACTCTCAGAATAAAGGCCACTCCCTCAGCATCTGCACTGTCTTCATGTGGAAAAGGCTGTTGGGACGGGCTCCAGGCCTCAGGCAGGACCTCAGAACCACTGTCTAGATGACTTGGAAGCTCCTCAGGCCCCCAGGTCAGTGGGAAGGGGAGGCCCAGCATTCTTACCATGGGACGAGGCCAGGATTGAGGCCCAGGCCCTTGTGCCAGGGCTGTGACAAGGACATGTGCAGTGTCCACAGATTCCACCTCCGTCATCTCTTATGCTTGCCATACTGTTTCCTCCCATCGGCATACCCCCATGTAATAGCAAGATGTGTCTTTAAGTACTTTTGTTTTTAGGTTACTTTGGCCTGTATGTAAAAATCCACATGCACATGGATTTAATACACATTAAAACAATAAAAAAAAGACACATCTAATGTATCACCATGGTTCATTTACCACCCAAATGCAGGGTGAGTGTTCTCTGCGGTTAGATGTACCTCAGAGGCATCATGCTCCATGGAAGGAGCCAGGCTCAGAGGCTGCACTGTCTGCCTCCACTCATGATGCTTGGAAAAGGCCACCCTGCAGGGGCGAGGGCAGGTGGAGAACGCGAGAGGCTGTCCAGAGCCAGGCCCCTGGGAATGCTGGGGTGAGGGAGCTGTTTCGGCTCATGGTGCTGGTGCTGGTCCATAACTCCATGCATTTGCCCCCACACACAGAACTGTCTCATAATAAAAAGGGGAAATCTGACCACATAAGTTACGCCTCAATCTCAATAAGCTTGGCTGGAAAAGGCCGTCTTTTTACATTTCCCCTTTCCCAGCATGAGTGAGCACCTCCCATGGACCTGGGTCTCCGGGAGACAGTGACCTCTCCTTCCCGAGGTAGAAAGGGCAGGGCGCTGGGGACAGAAATCTTTGACTTGGTTGTTTATGAGCTGATCTACTTGAACAGGTCGCTGGACTCGATTTCTCACGTGTAAGACGAGATCACAGTAAAAAGATAAATGGCAATTTAAAAATGAACAAAGGGTCTGAATAGCCATTTCACCAAAGAAGATAGACAAATGACCCATAAGAATATGAAAAGATGCTCAACATCATTAGTCATCAGACACCACTTCACACCCACTCGAGGGCTGCTCTCAACAGGTCACACAATACCAAGTGCTGGTGAGGACGTGGAGAAATGTGCTGGTGGGAGTGTAAAAAGGGTGCAGCCACTTTGGTTTTTGTTTAAATATATTTTTACTTTTCAGTTACAGTTGACGTACAGTATTATTAGGTATTATTAGTTTCAGGTGTACACCCCAGTGATTAGACATTTATGTAACGTGTGAAGTGATCACCCTGATAAATCCCGTACCCACCTGGCACCACACAGAGTTACTACACTATTACTGACTATTCCCTGTGCTGTGCTTTCCATCCCTGTGACTACCAATGTGCGCTTTAATCCCTCACCTTTTTCACCCTCTCCCCCAAGCTCCCTCCCATCTGGCAACCATCAAAATGGTCTCTGTATCTGTGAGTCTGTTTCTGTTGTGCTTGTTCACTCACTTATGTTTTTATATTGCACATGTAAGTGGAATTACGGCATTGTCTTCCTCTGTCTGACTTATTTCCCTCAGCCAACACCCTCCAGGTCCATCCATGCTGTTGCAGACGGCGATTTCATTCTTTTTAAATGGCTGAGTCACATTCATTGCGCATACGCGCCGCTTCTTTACTGAGGTCGCTCCCCTGTCTTGGCTCTTGTAAATAATGCTGCAATGAACATATGGCTGTGTGTGTTTTTAAATACCCACAAGTGGGCTTGCAGGGTCCTCCTTTGTCCCTTATTACAGCCTTGTTTAAAGTCTATTTTGTCTGGTGTAGACATTGCTACCCCAGCTTATGTATTGATTTTCATGAAGTATCTTTTGCCATCCCTTTCAGTTTATGGGTGTCTTTCTATCTGAAGTGTTCTGTGGACAGCATATGTAAGGTTCTTGTTTTGAAGGCTCTTGTTTTGTTAAGCTACCTTATGTCTTTTGTAATATAATCAATTTGCATTTAAAGTAATTGTTGTTAGAGATGTACTTACTGTCATTTTATTATTCATATTTTAAAATATATATATATATTTTTAAAGAAGACCTTTAACATTTCATGTAATACTGGTTTGGTGGTGATGAACTCCTTTAGTTTTTTCTTGTCTGTGAAGCTCTTTGTCTGACCTTCAATTCTAAATGAGAACTTTGCTGGGTAAAGTAATCTTGGTTGTAGGTCCTGCTTTTTATCACTGAATATTTCTTGCCACTCCCTTCTGGCCTGCAAAGTTTCTGTTACGAATAAGTTGACAGTCCTATGGGAGCTCCCTTGTAGGTAACTAACTGCTTTTCTCTTGCTGCTTTTAAGATTCTCTCTTTGTCTTTAACCTTTGGTATGTTAATTATGATGTGTCTAGGTGTGGGCCTTTTGGGGTTCATCTTGTTTGGGAATCTCTGTGCTTCCTGTACTTGTAAGTCTATTTCTTTCATCAGGTTAAGGAAGTCTGCAGTCATTATTTTTTCAAATAGGTTTTCAATTCCTTGCTCTCTCTCTCTCTTCCCCCTCCATGATGCAAATTTTGGCTCTTGAAGTTGTCTCAGAGATCTTTATTCTCATTTTTGAGGGGATTCTTTTTCTTCTTGCTGTTCTGATTGGGTGTTTTCTACTTCCTTATCTTCCAAATTGCTGATTTGATCCTCTACTTCATCTACTCCACTGCTGGTTCCCTGTAATGCATTCTTCATTTCAGTTAGTATAGTCTTCATTTATGACTGGTTCTTCTTTATGTTTTCTATGTCTGTTTTTATACATTTCCTATCTCTTTGTTGACGTTCTCACTAAGTTCATCGAGCATCCTTATAACCAGTGTTTTGAACTCTACATCTGGTATATTGCATATCTCCACTTTGTTTAGTTCTTTTTCTGGAGTTTTTGTTTCTGTTCTCTCATTTGGCACATGTGTTGTCGTTTTTTTGTCTCCTCATTTTGGCTGTCTCCTTGTGTTTGTTTGTTTGTTTTGTATTAGGTGGAGCTGCTTTGTCTCCAGTAGAGTGGCCTTAGGTAGTAGGTGTCCTATAGGGTCCAATGGCACAGCCTTCTCAGTTACTTGAGCCAGGCACTCGAGGTGTGCCCCCTCCTTTTATAGTTTAGTCCTGATTGCTGTTGGAACATCTATGGGAGGGATTTACCCCCAGGCCAATCAGCTGAGAAAACTGGCCGCAACCACACTGGAGCATCTGCTGTGCAGGGGTAGGCCCCACAGAGCAGACATTGCTTCAGTGGGGGCTCTGGTGCCCAATGATTCTGCCTGTTCAGTGTGTCACTTGTGGAGGAGGTTGGTGGTGCTTTGGCATGGCTGTCACTGTCCCCTAGGTATGCTGGCTCTGTGGCCTCCTGAAGATGCAGGCTAAGGTCAGCTGCCTGTGCCCTGGGCCACCCAACATAAGCTACAAAGTGATCTATAGATGGCTGCTACTTGTGCTGGGCTTGGAGATGCTGGGAGAGGCCAATTCCCACCAGTGCTGAGCCTGGTACCTCTTTTAGCAGGAGGTATGGGACATGCTGAGAACATTTTTTTTGTCTCCATTTTTTAATGAGGGTTCCTGTGTCACCTAACAAGTGCATAAATCTGTATGCTTTTCCCTTTTACTCTGTTTTGTATTATTTTAATTCTTAGGTCCAGGTAAAAAAAACCCGAGAGGGATGAACCTTGATAATATTGTACTAAGCCTGAGTGGTCCACATGGTAAATGATTCCATTCACATGAAAGTCTGCAGAGACAGGAGGTACATTTGTGGTTGTTTGGGGAGCAGGAGGAGTGGGGTTTCTTTTTGAAGTGATGAAGATGTACTAAGACTGACCATGGCAATGGCTGTGTGCATGTGTGAATATACTAGAACTTATTGATTTGTGTACTCTTTAAGTGGGTGAACTGTATATAATGAGTATATGAATTATATCTCAATAAGGAGGTTTTAGGAAATGGCAGGAGCCAATAAAAAGAAAGAAGGCTAACAGAGGCTCTTCTCTGACAGGTTTTGTGGCAAAGCTGAGGGATGACATTCAATGCCAGGACCACAGGGCACAATAGGGGGTTCTTAGTGAATGCCCCCTCCCTTCACCACTTCTGAACTTGGCTCTGGCCACCTGCAGCATGGCTCAGGCCCCCTGAGAAAGCCACCCAGGTGATAACTGAGTCTTGTCCTTTGAATCTGGTGCTGTGGGGGACATTTTGGGGTCCATGAGGGGATGGTCTTGGAGACCCAGGTCAAATCAATAAGCAGGAAACAGGGAGAAGGTGATGCAGAGGCTTTGTACCTCCAACTCAGGAGATGCTAGCCTCCCCGGGTCACTTCCCTGTGTTCGGCACTGGAACCTGGCCCTCAGCTGGAGGGCCGCAGGAGCTACAGCCTCCTGAGAACTGTCGGGCGCAGGAGCTGGCCCCGTGCCTCACTGGGGGTCTTCCCTCTCCTGCAGGGATGAGGCAGTGGGCCCCTCCCCGTCAGGTCTTCTGCTCCTGAGATGCCAGCTCGGTAGTCATTTTGGAAACTTGCTGCTATTGACCCCAGTAAGGCATCAAGGGAGTCCATGTCTGTGAAGTGGCCCCTGCCAGGATCCCTAGGCATAGCTGTTCTTTTTAATGAGCCTCCTTGGCACACTGCCATGGTGTCCCAGTCCCCAGCATGTGGGAGGAATCGATCTGATGATCTCAACCATTCATGAGTGAAAATGGCCACTGGGGGAGTTCTGCTTTTCATTTCACTTACCAACTGGCTTCCGAAGGCCAGTCAATATTCCATTTGCTGTGGGCTGCCTTCCGTGGCTTAGAGGGGGGTTTGCACAGGCCCTGCCTGCTGCTGGGCTGGGCTATAGGACACATCGGGACTGAGCCATGTGCACCACCAACCTCCTCCAAAAGTGACACTCTGAATGGGCAGACTCCTCGGGCACCAGAGTCCCACTGAGGCAATGTCTGCTCTGCGGGGCCAGCCCTGCACAGCAGATGCTCCAATATGGCTGCAGCCAGTTCACACATCTATAGGAGGTGTGGCCACTGTCCCCCGAGACCAAGCTCTCTGATGACATTTGTGACTGGGGACCTTGGAGAATGGTGCAGACATGGAGGAGTGCTGCCCACTTGTCTGACGCCCTCAGATCTGCATGGTGGGAGGGCGGCCTGGCCCTACCCATGTAAGCTGGTTGTGAAGGCTGCAGGGGACAGGTTGGTCCAGGTGAATTCCCTCCTAGGCCTCAGGACCATGCAATGGGCCCTGGGGATCCCACTCTGCCCTGTCTCTCTGATATCTCTGAGGTTTCTCTCTGCGACCCCCATCGAGTAGGGCATGGAAGAGGCCTCTGCCACATTTCCTGCCCCGTGATTTGATTGGGTCTCAAGACTTTCACCATCCAGATGTGACCCAGAAATGGCTCTGGCAGTAACAGGGTCCCCCAAAGACAGGACTGTGTCCAGTTCTTTGGATCTCCCCACTTTTTGACCTTGAAAGGCACCAGGTGATTTAGTTATTTTGGATGGATCAAGGAAGGCCACTGCTTGTCGAGTTTGGGGCTAAAAATGATACAAACTCTCATGTAGTCTTTGTTCTGGCCTTGAAGGAGGAGCTGTGACTGTCATCTCAGGTTTACACATGTGGACGTTAGAGCAGAGAGGGCCGGTCATTTGCCCAGGGCCCCACAGCAGGAAGGAGCAGAGGCCAGTCTTGAATGTACAGTGTGACCCCAGAGGCCACAGCAGGCATGACCTCAGTGTTTAAGGACACTTCTTTCGGAGTAGAGGGTGGACGGAGAAGCTGGCCACTTCTGGGTGCTGCAGAGAGTGTCTGCACAAGCCACTGGGCGAGGCTTCAATCACACAGATTGGCCCGAACCAGGGGGGCTGCTGGGATGTGACTGCCAGAGGAAGTGGCAGGACAGGGTTGGGCACAGGAATACTTTCTGCAGCGATGTCCTAGCCTGTGAAAACGGAACAGGTCAAACTGCAGAGGGCACACCTGGCCCCAGGTGAGTGCAAACCCCACCACCTACCCTGTGTTATCGGCTCATCTTCCGTGTGCGCTGTCCACAGTGCTCTGACGGACTGTGGTCTGCTGAAGTTTCTAAGAGTTCAGCTCTAAGCTTTCCTACTCCAAGCTCCACCAGGTAGTTGCTATCCCATAAGCACAACTTAAAGGAAGGTAAAAGGGAAGCAGAGGAATGTGGAGAATCCTCTCATCACTAAAACAAGGTGAAAACAAGGTGAAAACAAAACGAAAACGATACAAAGGTAGGAGGAAGGAACCGAAACAGCTGTGACCCACCGCATTTTCTGTGTATTTCTCAGAGTGTATCTTTCAAAGTGAAAACGGTGTCCTATATATAAGGCCTTGAAACCTGATGTTCCTTTCCATCAGCATCTGCTCTGGGATGCCACAGGTATTGGTGAGAGGGCCTGAGAACGGTGGTGACAGTGGCATCTGGAGTGCTGGCTGTGTGGCAGGTGCAGGCCAATCACCCTCTTACCTAGTTCTCCCTCCCATCAACCTGGAGGTGAGGGCTGTTTGACAGGGAGTGAGTTACTGCCAGCGAGGCTTCGGAGGTGTAGGGACTGGAGCAGGAAGCAAGCTGAGCCCATCGGGCAGCAGGTTCTCATCCTCTGGGCTAAGTGGCCAGTGACAGAATAGCATTTGCAGAAAACACACACACAAAGGCCTAAACGGTCTGGGAAGGTTCTGCAATTTCTGACTAGGACTTTACTTGCCTTAAATGAGTTTGTCCATGTTCTCCCCCATTTGTATATACCCTGTATGACCATCTACTTAAGAAATGTCTTTAATGACCTTAATTATTAGATTAGCCTCGTCCTAAGAAAGGTCTCTTAATCTCTACTATCACCGTCTGAAAAACAGGCTGTGAGGTAACGACACTGTAGGGTGGGCTCTCTGACAAGGAGGCTGGAGGAACGGGTAAGGGCTGCCCTGTAGGTCCCTGCGGCCCCATTAGGAGCGCGGCCTGCTCTGAATGGACAGTATGAAGATCACCAGTGGGGCTGGGAGGGACAGAAGCTTTGTTGTAGGGCAGGTGCAGCTGCAGGATATAGATCCTGAGGTCAGCTCTTTCCCAGGCTGAGGGGAGGTGGGGGCAGAGGGACTGCAGTGAGGCGCCAGGGTGTGATGACCAATCGGAAGGGGAGGTGAGAGTAGTGTTTGCGCTTGGAGACTGGAGCACGGGAGTGGCTGAACTGGAGGGGAAGGTGCAGAGAGTGACAGTGAGGCGGTGCCAGGGGTGAAGGCATGGCACGAGTGTCCCTTGGTGAGTTATGCTGTTAAGAAAAGTAAAGATGCACTTGGCCTGGTTTGCCAAGAAGGAGAGGGTAAGTCCGTAAAAATGCTGCACTGCCACCAGCATGCCATCAACTCTGAGTATTTCGCAGCCACAAAGCACATGGTGAGGTTCGTATCCTCAATGGCCCTGATGCTGATGGGCTGCACGTGGTCCGGCTGGGAGCCTCTCAAAGGCTCCTCCTGTCCAAAGTGGGTGTCAGGGGCTGGCTTCTGAGCTAGCGCAGCTGACATGGCAGACGGTTTGTGCATGCTTGTCTACTGGGCTACGGCCCGGCCCATGAAAGGCCATCCTGAAAAGGAGCCGGTCATTCTGCTGCTGCTCACTCCCTCCAATACCCCTGTCAGCTCCTCATGGGACCATGTCCGTTCTCAGTCCTCATCAGCCTCCATGGTGCTCACTGCCCACCCCCTGTGGAGTGCTCCCCATCACAAAGCCCCAGGCGGGGCAGCTCATTTTCAGTTTCTGGCTAACTCCACAGGCTCCTGATTTGCCGTACCCAACCATTCAATTCACGTAGAGTCAACATGGCCTACCTGGCCATGCTGGTCCACACTGACCTTGTCCCTGGCCTGACTGTCCCCTGGACATGCCCAGCTTAGAGGAGGAGGTGGTCTGGGATGTGGGCCTTGGAATCCCTGGGGCTCAATTCCTGTCACTGTGAGAGTCATTAACACACGAGGTGAGGTCCAAGGACTAACCCACATTTGCTTCTCAGATAAAATGGAGACAATACTTTTACGAGATGGTCAGTAAGAACAGTAACCACCTCCCAAGTGTCACCCAGACTCTCCCAACAGTGTGGCTGCAGTGACCAATCAAGTGGAGAGAACCATAAAGGGGGCGTTACAGGTGGGTGTGCAGTGGACAGACCTCTCACCACAGGCAAAAATAAAATACATGGAGGGAGAGCTGAGCACTGTGACTCCCTCAGACAACGAACAGACTGGGAGGAGGCAGGTGGGAAATGCCCAGCATGTGTAAAGGGCCCTACAAGCCACCGAGAGAGCTGAGGGCGCCGCAGGCAGATACGGGAGCACTCCACGGAAGTTTTTAATTCTGATGGTATCTGTTCAGGTCCTGCCAGGTGCCCAGTGGGAGGTGCCACTGTGGTCCTGGGCACCTGCTTTCCCACGCCACCTGCTGCTAGTCCAGTCTCGACACGGTGCCTGAGCCATCCCACGGGGGAAATTGGCCAGAGTGTGGCACTCTGCTCAAACTCTGATCTGGGCAGGCAAACCAGTACTTGAAAGCAATTGGTCAAAACTCTACCCCAGGATTTTCATCTGCTTTGTCCCCAAGAACCCATGTCATTTAACGGAAAGCCAGATGCTATGAATAACTTTGTGATCCCTCCAACTTTGTTCTTCTTTCTCAAATTGTTGTGGCTATTTGGTTGCTACAAAGCCATTGTAATAAAAACAGCCATAAAAAGTTATAGAACAGAGACTCCAGACATCAACCCACCCCAATATGACCAATTAATATTTGACAAAGGAGGCACGAACGTACAATGGAGTAAAGACAGTCTTTTCAACAAATGGTGTTGGGAAAACCGGACACGTACCTGCAAAACAATGAAACTAGAAAAACTTATACCATACACATGAATAAACTCAAAGTAGACAAAAGAAATTAAGTCGAGAAACCATAAAAATCCTAGAAGAAAACATAGGCAGTAAAATCACAGATCTCTCACATAGCAGTATTTTCACCAATATGTGGCCTAGAGCCAGGGAAAGGAAAAAATAAACAAATGGAAGTGAAGTACATCAAAATGAAAAGCGAACCTCCTGTATGGGAGAACTCTTTGTCAGGGATATCTCTGATAAAGGGTTACTTTCCAAACTATATAACATCATACAAACTATATAAAGTAATCATACAACCAGGAAGACAAACAATCCAATTTAAAAATGTGCAAAGGACCTGAATAGACACTTCTCCAAAGAGAACATACAGATGGCCAATAGACATATGAAAAGATGCTCAAAGTCACTAATAATCAGAGAGACACAAATTAAAACTATAATGAGGAATCACAAATACCTGCCAGAATGGCTACTATCAATAAATCAAACAAGTGCTGGTGAGGATGTGGAGAAAAGGGAACCCTAGAACACTGGTGGAATGCAGACTGGTACAGCCACTGTGGAAAACAGTGTGGCTCTAGCCAGTTTGGCTCAGTGGATAGAGCATCGGCCTGCAGATTGATGGGTCCTGGGTTTGATTCTAGTCAAGGGCAATGCCCAGTTTTCGGGCTTGATCCCCGGTAGGGGGTATGCAGGAGGCAGCCGATCAATGTATCTCTCTCATCACTGATGTTTCTATTTCTCTCTTCCTCTCTGAAATCAATAAAAATACGCACGGGGGAGGGGGGGGTGTTGCCCAGCCCAGCTTACATATTGGGAGCCCTCAGGGGGTGTCCTACTGATGGCTTAGACTCGCTCCCTGCTCCCCTTGGGGAGCAGGCCTAAGCCACAGTCTCACCTCCCTTTGTGGGAGGTAACCAGGCTAATCAGGGGAAGCCACCAGCCCCATCACCCTGCTGCTACAGCCACTGCAGCCACTAAGGTGTTTTCATCAACATGGACTCCAGTACCTTCACCATGAAGAAATGACAACTTTCTTTAGGCATTTTCAAGATGTGTCTTTCATAGGATATGACATTTCTTTCTTTCTTTCTTTTTGTTTATCCTCACCTGAGGATATGTTTCCATTGATTTTTAGAGAATGTGGAAGAGAAGGGAAAAACAGAGAAACATCAAAGTGAGAGGAACACTTTGATTGGTTGCCTCCTGCATATGCCCTGACCTGGACCCTGGCCAGGGAGGAGCCTGCAACCTAGGTACATGCCCTTGGCCAGAATTGAACCCAGACCCTGCAGTCAGCAGGCTGAGGCATTATGCACTGAGCCAAACTAGCTAGAGCAGGATATGACATTTCTTAGTCCTCCAGCAGTGGACCTTCATTTTTTTCCTCCAGGAGTGTGGTGGAAAACCCTAGATGCCTTTTTGGATTGTTATTACCCAAGTTACTAAGAATATTACCAGTGGCATACAGGGAGCTTAGCCAATGAGTGGTAAGAAAAGGTGTTTCCTCTGTAGTTCACACTGATCACTGGCTCCACCCCTGCCCAGGCCTGTAACCTCTGGCCGAGGATGCAGGCCTGGGCAGGGGACCCCCAGGCCCCTTCTTTGCCAGCTCTACTGGTGCCCTGCCCAGGACTGAGGCCTCTGGCCCAGGCCTTATGCCTGGGTAGGGCACCCTCATAACCCTCCGATCACCGGCTCAGCCCTTGTCCATGCTTGAGGCCTGGGCAGGGGACCCCCACCACCCTCTGATTGCTTGTTCTGCCCCTCAAGCCCCCCGCCTGGCTAACAAGCCTGACCACTTCAGTGGCAGGGCTGAGCCTGCTTCGGTGCCGCCATCTGGGTGCCCCCTGGGGGCGGCCATCTTTGTGACAGAGTGATGCCTAATTTGCAATATTACCCTTTTATTAGGATATATAATCTAATAAAGGATAATATGCAAATTAGACACCACTCTGGTACACTTAAGCCATGCCCACCAGCCAATCAGAGCAACTATATGCAAATTAACCCAGCCAAGATGGTGGTCAGCAGCCACGGAGCTAGAGCAAAGAGGTGATTTGCTTGTCCTGGCTATGGAGGAAGCTAAACTTCCCGCCTGCCTAGGCCAGATGTGGCCTCCACTCAAGGCAACAAAGTTTCAATTACAGAAGATAAACCCCAGATATCTGCTTCCAGCCAGCCTCGCTAGGGGCTGTGCCCAGCCTGCAAACAGCCATCAGCCCCTCACCCAGGCACCCCAGCAGGACCCCCACCCTGGAGGGGCAGTGGTAAGCCTGCAAACAGCCATCAGCCCTCATCCAGGCTGGCCAGGTACCCCCAGCAGAACCCTCCACCCTGAAGGGGATGTGGCCAGCCTGAAAACGGCCCTCAGCCCCTTACCCAGTCTGGTCAGGGACCCCAGCGGGACCCCCACCCTGATCCAGGACACCCTTCAGAGCAAACCAGCTGGCCCCCACCCATGCACCGGGCCTCTATCCTATATAATAAAAGGGTAATATGCAAATTGACCCTAACAGAATAACTGGTCACTATGATACACACTGACCACCAGGGAAGCTCTACTCAGCCACAAGCCAGGCTGATGGCTGCCAGTACAGCAGTGGTGGGAGCCTCTCCTGCCTCCTTAGCAGTGCTAAGGATGTCCAATTGCAGCTTAGGCCTGCTCCCTGCTGGCCAGTGGACATCCCCTGAGGGCCCCCAGGCTGCCAGAGGGATGTCTAACTGCCAGCTTAGGCACGATCCCCCAGGGAGGGGGCATAAGCTAGCAGGTGGACATCCCCTGAGGGGTCCCACACTGCAATAGGGCACAGGCCGGGCTGAGGGACCCCCTTGAGTGCACAAATTTTTGTGCACCAGGCCTCTAGTACAAACACACACAAACACAATTTTTTTTTAAGAAGAAAAAGCAATATGGAGTTACCTCAAAAAGTTAAAAATGAATCTGCCGTTTGACCCAGTGATCCCACTTCTGGGAATACTAGGAGCCCGGTGCACAATATATTGTGCACTCAGGAGTCCCTCAGCTCAGCCTATTCCTGCCCAACCTTTGGCCTGCAGCCTGCCACCCACCCATAGCGGCCCACCCACCCCACACACACCACCACCACCCGCACATGGTGCCCCACCCACCCACACACAGCACCCACCACCCAGCCCATTGGCTCCGCCCCCCCCCACACACACACAGCACCTGCCACTGGCCCATCAGCTCCGCCTACCTACACACAGCACCCAGCACCCAGCCTCCATCTTGGCTGGGCTAATTTGCATACAGCCACTCTGATTGGCTGGTGGGCGTGGCTCACCGCATCCCAAAGAAACGGTTAATTTTACTATTTCACTTTTCTTAGTTTAGATATCCTAAGAAACCCGAAACACCAATCAGAAAGAATACATGCTCATAGCAGTACAATTTACAATAGCTAAGATCTGAAAACAGCCCAAGTGCCCATCAATAGATGAGTGGATTGAAAAGCTGTGGTACATTTATACCATGGAATACTATGCAGCTATAAAAAAGAAGGATCTCTCATCTTTTCAGACAGCATGGAGCGACCTGGAGAATGTTATGCTAAGCGAAATAAGCCAGTCAGAGAAAGGCAAGTATCACATGATCTCATAAGTGGAATCTAAACAACAAAATAAACTTACAAACAAAATAGGTCCAGAGGAATGGATGCATGGACCAGAATAATAGGTCCTGGGGGCGGGGAAGGAGATGGGAACAAATTAACCAAAGAACATGTATGCATCACCCATGGACACAGACAATAGCATGGGGAAGCCCTAGGGTGGGAATTGGGTAGAGGGAGAGCAATGGGAGACATCTACCATGCTGTCAACAATAAAATAAAATTTAAAAAATAACAGGAAAAGACCCAGCTGTTGTGCCTTCATCTGCTGGGTGACTGCACCAAACTTGTGAGGCTCAAATGAGATACTACATGTAAGGTGCTGAGAGAAGGCTCTGTCATAAATAAGCATGCTTTATAGATGAGGACCCTGAGGGTCAGAGAGGATCCACTCGAGAAGTAATGGAACTGAGACCCCATCAACTTAGCACTGGCACCCCCCACCCCCACTCCTCATGCCACCTGTCACCCTGGTTCTGACAGTTCCTTTGGATACACCAGGTACAAAGGGCCAGCAGAAAACAGCGCAAGGGAGAGCAGCCACCACCCTGGGTTCAAATCCTGCCCCCACACCTGTTGAGGGACCTTGGTATAGCTACTCCAGCAACCTGAGCCTCAGGTTCCTCATCTCTTAAATGGGTATACACAATGATAAGTCCCCTCAGAGCCTTTTGTGGAGAAGTACTGAGACGGAGGAAAAAAACAGCAGGCCCAGTGAATGGCCACAGGAAGTGAGCAGTGGCTGCTACTGGCCACTGAGGTCACCACACTTAGCTGGAAAGAGGAAACGAGGGTGCACTTCCCAGCTCTCTGCATGAATCCTAATAACAGTGGACTTGCTAGTCAGAAAAGGAGATTTCTCTGCCACCGTGTCCTATACAGAGAGCAGGCTGCAGCCCTTGCGGACTTTGAGTTGCCCCTGTTGAGAGAGGAGCAGGGACTAGAAAGGCCCAACTAGGGAGTCAGGAAAGTCTGGTTTGGAGTCTCAGGTGAGTCACTTAACCAGCAGAGCCTTAACTTGCTCACCTGTGAATAGCAACTGCAGCCACATCGTGGGGTTAGGAAGATAGGAAGGGTCTCGGAGGCAGGGTGGAAGCCATGACTATCCTATATAATAAAAGGCTAATATGAAAATTTCCCCTCAGGAGTTTGACCAACCGGGAGTTCGACTACTTGCTATGACATGTGCTGACCACCAGGGGGTTGTGCAGAACGAAGGAAAGCCCTGATCACTGGCCAGGCCTAGGGACCCTACCCATGCACAAATTTCATGCACTGGGCCTCTATTTATTATAAAAGAGCTGCAGGTTCATCCTCAGACCTAGCCCTGCTCCACCAGCACCGAGGGCCCAGTTCGGAGGGCATACTGACATCACTTGGGCTCAGGGGCTGGGGCTCCTCAGCAGTGCCAGCCACATGGCAGAGGAGAGAGTGACTATGCACCAGGGGTCAGCCAGAGGGTGTACACGCGGGTGCTGTGACAGCTGTCTGCCATCAGCCCCAATGGCTGGGCACTCTGGGTGGTGGTCTCCATACCTAAGGAGCGACTTTGGGACCAAAGCCACTTCCCCTGGGAATCTGCCTGATGGGTACATCAGCCAGTATGTGGCCAAGTGTCTTCGGACCCAAGGAAGAGATTTCATTTCCTTTCAGCCCCTGCAAAGCCTGCATCTGCTCAAGGGAAGGCACTGGAGAGTGAGGCAGAGAGGGCTTGAGTTCTCTTAAAAGGATCCAGCCTTCCTAGCCCAGGGGCATCCCTCCTGCTCCTGCCCAGCTCCTTGCCTGATGTCGACTGCCTTCAGGAACACACTGCCCTCAGCAAACTGGGGCCCCGGATTAGGAAAGGGCCCTCTAATATCCTGGAATGTGGCCCACAGAACACAATCCTACTGATCCGGCGGCTGCTTTCACAGGTCAAGGTGCCATTTGTAAAAGGATAAGGACGGGGCGAAGGCGAGATAGGCAGCCTCATGGACGGTCCTGTTTGGCCTAGACTAGACTATGCCAACCTCATGCTCTCCCTCCAGCTCCTCCCCCACATGCCACACTCTGCTCCAAGTCCTGCGTGCAGGTCTGCTGGAGCAGCTGGAGGGCCAGACTGCCACTGAACCCCACTGGCCACTTTGGGACGGAGGCACCACCCCAGAGACCTCCCTGACATCAGCCACTGGCTGCAGAGCATGTGACTGCATCTAGGCTCAGGCTGTCTGCCTCCCAAACATGCTCTCACCACCACATCGCAGCCTCCGGACAAAGTTCAGAGGATCCTCCTGGTGGGGAGAGCCTACAGCTCACTGTGGCTGCCCTCCTCCGGGCTCTCTCTCTCTTCGGAACTCTGGCTGCCCTGCTGGTTCCTCTCAGGGACTAGCATCTACAAGGTGGGCGTGCAGGGACCCACCCCTAGGCTTCCCCTCTTCCCTCCCCTCAGCAGATTCACTCACACAGGCTCATGGCATGAAGTGCCACCTACATGTGATGACACCTGAGAATCTATTCCACCCAGACCTCCAGGCTAATCTTAGACTCCGTGCCCACCGCAATGTAACACGTCCAAGGCCACCTCTTTATTCCCCCATCGCCCTGGCTGTCCCCACTTTGTAAATGGCAGTTCTTTCAGTTCCTTGCACCAACATCCCAACTCCTCTCCTTCCCTCACACTCAGGTTGGCCCATCGGCAAATCCTGTCCACTCTACCTTCAGAATACATCCAGACCTGGCTGCTGCTCACCACTGCCCCTCCAGCCTCACTCAGCCACCATCTCCTCTCACCTGGTGACCACATCATCCTCTGTGACAAGCCCTTCCCTGACAATGGCTCCCATTTCACTCCAACAGCTCCCACAGTCCTCCCTGGACTCAAGGCCCTGTGTGACCCAGCTGACCTCATCCCCACCGCTCTTCCTCCTCCTCTACTCTGCTCCTGCTGCACTGGTTTTCTTGCTGTTTCCTCTACCTGACTCAGTTCCCTGGTCTCCACACTGTGTCACACTATCTTTGTGGTCTTCCCCAACCATAGATAACACAACCCCATGCCTCCCTCCCCAGGATGTCCTTCTCTGTTTATTTTTCTGTAAGCACGTACTACCTGACATACATACATTTGTTTAATGTCAATCTCCCCCACCAGAATGTCCGTTAGGGCAGGGACTTTGTTTTATTCGCTGGTGAACTATCAGTATCTGAAATGGTGCCTAGCACACAGTAGGTGCACAGTAAGTATGTGCCGGGGAAAGGGATGGACAGAGAATTCCCGCACACCATGCCTGCTCAGATCCTGGCTGCTCTCCCGGCCCAGCCAGAAGCAGCCGTGCTCCTTCCCGGAACTTGGACAGATCCTGGGAGAACCACGCCAGCCTCTTACCTTCAGGTGTTTAGACTAATTTAATCTCTTTATTTTTACGTACTTTGAAAGCAATCCTAATCATTTATATTTAAAATGTCCTTTAATAAAAATGCATGCATAGGAGGCAGCTGTGTGAATGTCTCTGTAATTTTCTCATCACGATTGCTTAGTTTTCCAGTCAAAACAACAGCCTGAATCGCAGCGGTTCTATATGTATTTAGAAATAAAGATTCCCCCCTTTGTTCTTCATAATTGTCTAAAATTATTAATAGATCAATCTAGTATTTATATCCTACTTATTCTTGGGTTGAACGAAGGATGGAGAAGGAAAATTAATTTTACTTACGGCATCGAGCACCTACTATGTGCCTTGTTGCTCTATATTCACTGTGTCACCATGCTGTGAGGTCTGGGTCATTAGCCCCCTTTTATGGATAAAGAAATATGAGGTGCAGCGTAGAGAACAAATTGTCCAAAGTCACGCATGCAGCCAAGTGACAGATTGGGGACCTGAACCCAGGCTGCTCCATTCTTTCCACTAGTGGTTTTTTCTTCGACATTTAAGTATACAAACTACAGTTCCCCAGCCCCCAGAGTACAGAATAAATCAATACTCCAAAATAACTGGGCTGCTCAGGCTCTCCCACCACCTCTGCCCACCCCCAACCCCACCACCCCGCGGTAGTCTTGAGAGGCAGACTCCAAGGCCCCTGTGATAAGGGAGGCCCCGCCTGGCTGAGTACCACACACTGAAGGCAGTAGGTGGGGCAGGATGCAGTGGTGGAGCCAGATGCCCTGTGTTCTGCGTTCTGCTAGAAGAGCAGGGTCAGGGAGCTGGGTGAGGCTGCTGTGCAGAGGAGGAGGCTGGGCCTGGTGTCTGTGGGGCCTTGCACAGAACGGCACTTGGTGTCTCATGGGGAAGCCAAGAAGAGCCCCCATAAGCTCAGTGAAGAGAGAGCTGTTTCCAAAGGCTGCCCCTGGTCTCTGGCAGGAGTTGGAAGGCCTCATGGTGACCCGAGGCCCTGCCTGGACTCTGACCTCACCTTCTACCCCCCCTGAACCTGGCCCACGGCCCCTACCCTCTGGCACCAGTGTCACATCTCAGAGCAGCTTGCATGAGTCCCTTGTGAAACTTTCAGGCATAACTGACACCCTTCCCTGGGTAAGGGGGTCATGGCTCGCTCACTCTAATGGTGGCAATGCCAAGGGGCCACCCACTGACACCCACTGTGTTGGGCCTGCAGACAGACACCTGCATGGCTATGCCTCCTGCCCCATATGGAGCCACCAGGCTCACCTGAAAGCTCCCCAAGGACAGAGACTGTCGGCTTGTCTTCCTAAAGCCTTGCTCAGTGGCTTCAAAGGGGCAGAAGAGGCTGAGCAAATGCTTTTTAAATAGAGGCATGAATCTCAATGCAGGGACAATGGTAAGTCTCATTTCGCCCTTACACACCTTGACACATCTAGACTAATATCAGACAAAATAGGTTTTAAATAACAGGTCACAAGAGAGAAGGATATTATATATTAATGAAAGGTTCAATACAGCAAGAAGAAATAATTATAAACATTTATCTACCTAATAACAGCCCATCAAAATCTATGAAGCAAAAATTTGACAGTTGAAGGGAGAAATAGATAGTTCATCAATAACCCTCTCGGTAATGGAGAGAACCACCAGAGGGAAGATATAAACAGCACAAAACCCCACTAAATCTAACAGACACATACAGAACATGCTACAAATAACAGCTCTGCAGATGCACATGGAACATTCTCCAGGCTAGACCTAATGGCCACAAGTCTCAACAGATTTAAAAAGATATCATACAAAATACCTTCTCTGACTACTGTGGGATGAAATTAGATCAATGCACTGTACAATTCCCAAACTGTTGTAGACATCAAATAGCACACTCTTAGCCAATGGATCAAAGAAGAAGTCACAGGAAAATAAGAAAATACTTTGAGGGGAATGAAAACAAAAACCAACCCACCAAAACATACAGAACGCAAGTGAAGAAAGCGTGTAAGGGGAAAATCTGCCATCATAAATGCTTACATAAAAAACTAGAACAATCTAAGATCAGCAATCTGACTGTACAACTTCAGAACCAGAAAAAAAACAAACCCAAAGTTAGCAGAAGGAGAGAAATAATAAACATTAAAAGAGACAAATAAAACAGAGAACAAAGAAGCAACAGAGAAAATTAATGAAGCTGAAAGTTGGTTCTCCGAAAGCATAAAAAACAAAAATAAAATGAAACTGACAAACTTTTAGCTACATGGACTAAGAATAAAAGAGAAAATACTTAAATTACTAAAATCAGAAATTAAAATGGGAACACATAACTTATTTCACAGAAATAAAAAGGATTATAAGAGTACCATGAAAAATTGTCTACCAACAAATTGGATAACTGAGATGAAATGGACAGATTCTTAGAAACACAAAACCAACTAAGACTAAAGCAAAGAAATAGAAAACCTGAATAGATCTGAAACGGGTAAGGAGATGGCACCAATAATCAAACTCATGACCAAGAAAAGGCTGGGACCTGATGGTTTCACTGGTGAGTTCTGCCCACATTTAGAGAACCAATGCCAATCCTCCTCCAACTTTTCCACAGAACTGAAGAGGAGAGAATACGTCCTGACTCATTCTGTGGGGTCAGCATTGCCCTAATACAAACCAGACAAAGATACTACAAGGAAAGATAATTATAGACCCATATCCCTGAGAACTTAATGAAACATCCTCAACAAAATACTAGCACACAATTCATCAGCATAGTAAAAGAAATATATGCCAGGACCAAGTGGGATTCATTCCTGGAATGCAGGGATGGTTCAACATACAAAAATGTAATGTATCAAGCAAGCAGAATGAAACAAACAAACAAACACGGTCATATTGCCTTTTGCCTCATTACATCTGGGAGAGCAAAATAGGTGACCAGCAGGTCCACTGGAGCCTTCCAAAAAAAATTCAACCAAGGTTCTTGTTCCTGCATGGTGTGTTGGGAAATACGGCCTCCATATATGCCCAGTGTGTCCATCAATATGAATGAAGTAGGATATAGGCTTCATTAAATTAGACTAAGTATACTTCCTTGAATGGGTCATTCGAGACACCATCTTACCACAAAAACAATGCTAACTCTTTGTACACAAAATAAAATTTTAAAAACTTCAATTATGAGTGTTCTAATGTGAACTTAAAGAAATTATTATCTTCTCAATGGATATATCTTTAAACTTTGTGGCATATTTTCTCCCAGTTGTATAAAAGTATTCATGCTGAACTCTGGTAAATGCCAGTTTTGTTTTTATGCTTAAGAACACGTATTTTGCTAAGTAAAGTGCCTGCTATATCTAGGAATATTCAGCATATAACCTAAGACAAACTGTCTCATGGGTTGGGGCAGTGACAGTAAAACTGTTCAAAAATAGAAAAAAAAAAAACAAAAAAACCACACACCCACAACACAACCATATCAATCGATACAAAATAAACAACAAAATCCAACTCTTTCATGATAAATACTCTTGTGACCTTAACTTCCAGAGCATAGCCCTGTGCCTGGCCATGTGGCTGGGACTTTAAATGCATTAGTCCAGCTCAATCCTCTTAGGAAGGAACGAGAGTTACACCCAATTTAGGGAGGTAACTGAGGCCCAGTGAGGCCTAGGGACTCACCCAGGTTCACACAGCTTTAAACAACTGAACCAAGACTTGGACCACACTCTAATGTTGAATCCATGCTCTTGTTATTAATAACTGCAGCAGCAGAGGTGGCAAAAGAGTACACATCACCCCTTGCTACAGCTAACACTCCTTGCTCTGAATTCTTCAAAAACAAATACAAACACCGAGTCATCACCCTTCCCTGGAGGCCAAGGCATCTCCCAAGGAACCTTTGCCGACTCCCGTGCCTGAGGCCTGGCCTGGTTCAGAGCTGGAGCTTTGGATTGAGGCTCCGTCATCAGGCAGCCAGGTAGCCCAGGGGTGGTCACTTCACCTCTCAGGGCTTAATTCTCCTTCCCTTCTTGAGAGGATGGTAAGAAAGATCATTCTAGTAATAGTGCTCTCAAGGGCTGCTGTGAGAAATAAATGAATTTCCCCACGGGCCCCAGGGTCGGACAGAATCAGTAAGCGCACCTGACTAATCAACGTCTGCCAAGCAAACCAAGCCCTAGGGGCTGGCCTGGGAATGCCCTAAGCCACACAACCTGAGAACTCCCTCCAGGGCCCTGTGAGGGACCAGCCTTCTGAGAATGAGACAGGGCTAGAAAGGAAGTTCCCAGTCTCCGCCCGATGATGATGATGAGGATCCGTCACATTTTATCAGGCCAGGCCTATGATCCCTCCCATTGTGCAGTGTCAGCTCTCCCCTCCACCAGTCTTTTGATGCTTGCTGCCTCGTGACTGTCAACGGGGCCCATCTTCCAGACCTGCCCGAGTGTCAGGAGACACGTCTCAGTCTGAGGTTGTGTCTGTGTGGGTCAGTGAGCGCAGCCTGGGTGAGGTGGTCTGGGGGTTGGGGCTCCTGGCCCCTGGCAGATGCGCACGCTTCCCCTTCCTACCTGCCTATGTTCTGATCAATGATGAAACCGTTTTCTAAAGCTGGGGCTGTAGACTTACTCTCCACAACAGCCTCCAGCAGCCAAACCGGGACCTTTGCCCCTGGTGACGTGAGCAACAGTGATTCCTGTGGCTTTGGAATGTGACATCAGGCGTGGGTATGGAGCCCAGAGCCTCTGCCCTTCGCTCACAGCCCTTGGCTAAGGCCCTGCCCTCCTGTGTAACAAGAAGGCACCTGATTCTCCCTCTGGCGCCCAGGACGAAGAACACAAGAGTTCTTGCAGAGAGGTGTGAGGATTTCTCACCTAGACCTCTCCTGCAAGTATAGAAGCCCTCCAAAGGCTCCCTCGACAGGCTGGGAGGAAGCCGAAGCAGCAGACACCTGAGAAATCTCCACGTGCAATCAGCCCCAGACAGCCCCGAGTTCATGGCTGTATCCCGGCTAATGCTCTACAGTAGGACTGCTGGCCACACACAGGCGACGCCCGTGGGGAGGGCCAGGCACTCTTCCACTCCATGGGAGTGAGGAGCTGGAGGTGCAAAGGTTCCCCACGGAAGCATGGTCTCCTGGCTGGGGTGCGGGGAAGGCTGGGCCACAGCAGCACAGCTTCTTACTCAAAAGCAGCCACAGCAGCTGGCTGTGGTTTTACTGACAGCTGGCCAACAGACCCACAGAGGGGACCTGTTTGTCCACCACCTTCTCTTCTTGCAGGGACCACCCTCTTCTGAAATAGGCTCAGTCCATGAGTTGAGATGGCTGAATGCCCTTCCCCTTTTCCCTGGATTTGGCCCATCAGGGGGCTGATTCCATGGCTCGGCCTTTGGCTCGGAGGAGCTGAGGCAATCAGAACCTGCCCAGGACTTTGGCTGAAGTGGAGATAGGATGTTCGTTCTTCAGGACCTGCATCCATGGGGTCTCTCAGGTCTGCAGCTGCCAGGGGCCGGCTTCCCACCACACAGAGAAAACCTACTTGAAAGTGAAGCCAACACTTGAGCTAATAAGGACTCTTTTTAGGATAAGCTCATTCCAAGTAGGTTTCTGAAATTTTGCAAACCAGAGTTGCTCATCACACATACCTTGCTTCTGGGACCTGTAGAGACTCAGACACTGAGCATTTTGAGCACCTGACATGGGACCAGATGCTGCATTAGGAGTGTTTGCCTCATTTCACCATTTATCTGACCTTTTTAAAAGGTAATTACAGTGTTTACACGCATGGACTCTAGCGTAAGAGAGACCTGGGTCCAAGACCTGCCTGGGCCCAAAGTCCAGGCGTCAGACCCAAGTTCAAATGCCAGCTCTGAATGTACCCGCTCTGTGATCATGGTCAGTCCTTCAATGCTCAAGGCCTCAACTTCCTCATCTGTAAAGTGGGAATAACAACAGGCCCTCCTCTCTTAGAACTGCAGAGCGAATTAGATCCTGCCTCTAAAATGCATAACACAAGGCCAGACACAGCAGGAGCGCCAGGTAGCTTGGCTAAGTCAGAAATGGTGGTTCAATGTCGGGATTTGTCCGGGAGGAGACATATCACAGCACCAGAGCTAACTGGTGATTAGGTCTATTTTTGCTATATGAATTTTTAAAAAGAAAACAGAAGTAGTGTTGCAAACACGAGCCCTTCTGGATTTATCAGACAAGCCACGTCTCCTTAGGTGGTTCAAACATCTTGTTTGAGAAGTTCCCTGTTGCAGGAAATCAATGGGGAATAGCTTTTGGCTCACAGAAAAAGTATTCCCTGAACATCTCCCAGCTCTGTGATCCTCAGGAGGCACATGAGGGGAACAGGCCATGTTCCTGCCCTCTAGGCATTTAGACGGGAGGGGCAAAAGCACAGTCCACCCATGAAGTCAGCAGGAGGCGTGGCTGTGAGGATGGAGGGAAGTAAGTACAGATGGGAATCTAGAGAGGGGTCCACAGCCCTGACTGATGGTCATGGGGTGTCGGATGGCTGTGGGAGGACTTGATGGCTAGGTCTGAACTCAGGAGAGTCTGGCACTTCTCACAGGGGAGGGCAGTTAAAACTGCAGGATGGAGTGGTTACAACTGGGGCCCTGGAGTCACACAGACCTGGCTCCATCACTCACTAAGTACGGATCCTTTGGCAAGTTGGTTAGCCTCTCTGAGCCTCAGTCTCTTCATTTGTAAAATGGGCCATGTGATTACCCTCATAGGGAGAATCATAAAAATTAAATAGGATAATTCTGGCAGATGGAAAGTACTCAGTGAATGCTGCCCATCATCATTGCTAGGAATATTCCTGTTACTGAGCATGCACTGCGACATAATACTCGTTCACCCAGCACTCCCTTCTTTTCCTGCACAGCTATTCACTAATACTTTGGTGTAGAAAATGCTGAGGGGATTCCAGACCTTGGTACAATGGAGTAGACTCGTTCCACCAGGTGCAGCTATGAAACCTGGAGGGAAAGCACGAGGCAGCTACTGAGGTTCTGAAAAGTCAGTAACGGCAGGGGTTGGGAAAGACAACCAGAACCTGCTGTGCCATCAAACCTACGTTGAGTTGGTCATTTCCCCTCTCATGCCCTCTAGCCTGGGCCCAAGGCAGCCTGGCCCCTGACAATGGGCAGGGCATGGACAGAGGACTCAGGAGAGAACGCTAGTTCTGGCACAGAGAACCGGAAAGCAGACAATTAGTGCTCAGGAAGAATGGGGCCACCGTGTCTCTTCTCTCTCCTGTGTCCTCAGACCTCAGTGTGCAGGGTCCCCAAGCACCGACAGCTCTGAGAGAGGGGTGGCAAGACGAACCGTGGCTCCCAGGACACCCACCCCCTCAGCCCTGCTGCTTTAGAGAACAAAAGGGATTCTGCAGGTGTGGTCAGTTTAAGGATTTGAGATGATGTTGTCCTGCATTATCTGGGTGACCCGATATGATCAAGAAGGTCCTTATAAAAGGGAGGAGGTCAGTCACAAAGCAGGAGGGAAGCAGACCTGGAGTGTTGCAAGGAAAGAGATTCAGCCGGAGCCTCCAGAAGAACCCGCCTGCTGACACTGAAGCTTTGGCCCCGTGACCGTTCTGGACGCTGGCCTCCAGAACTGTAAGAAAACACATTCGTGTTGTTTTAAGCCGCCTAGGTTTGTTACAGGAATCAAATATGGAGGAAATCTTCCTCTCCAATCAGGAGAGCTGGGTCTCCTTCCCTCTCTCTTACCCTCCTCTGGGCCCTGGACAGGGGGTGCAGTCATGGAAGTATTTAGCCTTGACCCAATCCTCACACCTTACACCAAAACCCAGGAGAAATCTTTGTGACCTTGGTTTAGGTAAAGCATTCTTAGGCAGGACAGCAAAAGCATGATGCATAATAGGAAAATTTGAGAAGTCGGATTTCATCAACATCAAAGAGTTCTGTTATGCAAATGAGACCATGGAGAAAAAATGAAGAGTCAGGCCACCGATGGGGAGGAAATAGGTGCAAATCACCTATCTGATGGAGGACTTGTGTGCAGATTATACAGAGAACCGTCAAAGCTCAACAGTAAAACAACAAATAGCCCAACGTTTAAAAACGAGCACAAGACTTGAACATTTCCCCAAAGAGAACAGAGCTAAGAAAAATAACACGAGGAAATGAGTAATACCATTAGCTGTTAGGAAACGCCAACAAGGCCACAATGAGAGTAGATGCCAAATGCTGGTGAGGGGGCAGGGTACCTGCAGCAACTGTGGGAATGGACCATGGAACAGCCACTGCAGAGCTTGGAGGTTTTTCACACTTACCACCCTCCCCTAGGTATCTACTCCCGAGAAATCAAGCCACGCGCTTGTATTAGCTCTATTCAAATTGTCCACAACTAGAGAAAACGTGTCTTTGTGAATGGATAAACAAGCTCTGGTAGATCCATGTGTTTATCCATATAATGGAATACTACTCAGCAGTAAAAGGAACTAACTACCAATACACCCCACCACATGGATGAGTCTCAAAGGAATTGTGCTGAGTGACAGGAGAAGGGGGTTGCTTACTGTACGACTCCATGCAGATGGCATGCTCAAGAAGACAAAGCCGTGGCGACAGAGCAGATCAGCTGCTGCCAGGGCTCGGGGCCGGGGAGCGTGTGACCACAGGGAGGCACGGAACTGTCTGTGTGATGGATCTGTCCATCCTGATTGTGAGGTGGCGGTTATTGAGACCTATACATGTATTAACATGCATAGAACTGAACACCAAAAAAGGTCCATTTTATTATCTGATAAAAGTTTTTGTTTTTTGATGAGTCAAGGCAGGCAGGACTGCAGTCAATATATTAAGGCCCTAACTTGGCCTTTCCGAGAACACACTGGTGTGGCCCCTCTCTGAGCCCACTGCTGATTTATGGACCGTCTGGGCTCCAGTCATTAGCCTTCCTTCCATCTCTGACTAGCTGAAATATCGTTTGCAGAATTTCACAGCTGTGCCCCCACCCCACCACTCATGCCCTTTCCCATCCTACCTACGATGAGCTATTCATCTGTGGGAGTTGCAAAACTAGCCCCAACTACTCACCCCTCTCTGCGTTGTGTACTTGGCCATGTCACTCTGAGGTGCCCTCCTGCTCTAACCCTGGTCTCTGCCTTGGGGCTTGCCTTGGCCAATGGGATGTTAGCAAACACGATATAGTCAGAGCTTGGAAAGTGATGCAATGATTGGGCTTCCCCGGCTCTCACTCTGCTACACAATCCCAGGTTCGCCCACTGGTCCTGGGCAAGGCCCTCCCGGACCAGTAGCCAGGTGGCTGCTGCCCAGACATGGAAGCAAATGCAGCCCAAATCAGCGGGGCCCTCAGCCCACCACCTAGTGCACGAGCAGCATGTCCTCGTTCCTGAATGCCACCAAGCACACAATGGTTGTTCACAGCGCAGCACTAACCTGGCCGCAGGTAACCGATACATAACCCAATGCTATAAGCCTTCCCAGTGATCTCCCCTAGACGGCCTTCGAACGTGCAGGGCAATGCAGGATATCTGTGACATCGTTCGACCCACTGAGAAGAAAGCTATTTCAGAGATGGATTATACTTCGGTGGACGAGATAGGGGTGCAGCCTCACCCCCCTGCTGTTAGAGAGGGTTATCACCATTTCTTTTACTAACTCAAAATAGGACGGAGGTTACTGTGCCCAAAATAACCCAACCTGCTTCCCTGGCTCCAAACTGCATTTTCAGATGCTCTAATGTTTAAAAATACACGACATGAAGTAGGGCAAGCAATTGTAATAATACCTAAGCTTTCAGCTCAAATAATTTTGAGGCTGAAGTGAGGGTCAGAACAAAGAAGGGAAATGCGACTTCAGCTGAAAGTCTGCTGAGAGATGCTCCTACTAGGTGACATTCCACGTAATCCTCTCAGCAAGCTGGTGAGATCTGTGCTCCTGGCCCCCTTTATAGACAGGAAAACTGAGGCATGGAGAAATCAAGGTCACAAGTCCACTCGGAGGTAGAGCTGACATTTGAACCCAGATCTGTCTGACTCAAAGTCTTGCTTTCAATTTGGATTATGAAGAAATTCATAATAGAGCTTTGGCTTACTTGTGATAATGAACCTGACTATCCATCACAGTGAACAGTTTACTGGGGTGAAAGGAAGGTCCGTCATGTTGGCAGAACCTGCCACTTTGCAGCCAGGTCTCAGGGCTCAGCAATTCAGGGCTTGGCCACGGGGATGCTACCTTGGTGCTAATGAGATCATAGAGCCTGTCTCCCCAGCAACTTGACTGATGTGTGGGAAGAAAAGGAGCGCCTGGTGGGAGACTCGTGGAGAAATGTATGCTGTCTCCTGAATGCCCTCAGGGAGGTAGTGCCATGAAAATCCCACACTCCAAGGGCTTCCCTGGTGGTAAGGGGCGCGGAATAAGCTGTGCACCCTCCTGCTAACAACAGAAGCAATCACTGCTCTCACGGTGGCCACAGCTAAACTAGCCAGTGCTCACTAGGTGCCTGGTGTGAAGTGTGCTGGCTCTGACTTGTTAAATCTTAGAATCTGCCTCGTGATTCTAAGTGCCCCATTTTACAGAGGGGGAAATTGAGGCATGCGTCCTTCAGGGTGCAACCCAAGTTCACCACACCAATAAATATATGGCCTCAGGCGAAGGCCAGGCCCGTGTGGCTTGCAGCCCGTTCTATCAACAATGCCATTCTGTCTGCACCTTCCACGTGACAGCCCTAGACCAGGCCACATCCCTGACCCTAACAGGATGGCTGTTTCCATTGCATTGCTGACTTCTCCACCTGTCTCCCCAGAACAAGCCACTTCGAAAAACAGCCACAGCTCTGTCACGGCACGTTCTTGTGTGTGAAGAAAAAGCAACCACCAGGAATCCTGCTCTCTCTGGCAGCCATGACCTGCAGGACCTGCTGAGCGATGCGGCCGGGCCCGTAGCCTGCACTCATAGAGGAGGGTTCCCAGGGCCGGAGCAGGACGCTGGCTCATTTTTCTGGCGCAGCTAAAACTTCCCGTGCATACTCAGTTAATGCAGAGCAAGGAGCGCCATGGCTCATGAGCAAACGTTAGGAAGAGGAGATTGGGGTATGGTCTTGAGCTCAGGTGTCAGACTACCTCTCTGCTGGTCAAAGCCTTGTTCCTGAAGCCTCCTCAGCTCCATTTCCAAGGCCTTTCTGTGCAGCATTTACTCCAGGAGTTAACCCCAGAGAGGGCGACGGGTAGGACCCTAGACAGCATCAATAGTGGTGGTGGTGGTGGTTGTGGTGGCGGCAGAGGTAGAGGTGGTGGTGGTAGTGGTGGTGGTGGTAGTGGTGGTGGCGGCAGAGGTGGTGGTGGTGGTGGTAGTGGAGGTGGTGGTAGTAGTAGTGGTAGTAGTAGTGGTGGCGGAGGTGGTGGTGCAGCGGCAGCACATAGGAAATGTATGGGATGAGGTCACAGTAGGGACCGTGGAACCCATGGCCACAGCCCATGTTGCAGAAAGACCAAAAAACTAAGCGACGCTTTGAAGTGGAGAAATCAGTTTTAATAACACGCACGGACTCTGGGGTGTCCTAAATCCCAAATTCAGAGTGGGGGTAGCATGCAAGAACCTTGCTTTATAACTGCCCCTCCAGTTCATTGATTTGCAAATATACTCCCTCCCCCCAAGGCCCTGAAGGGAGTACTCTGTTCATCTACCCTTTCCCTAGGTGTTCTTAGGTTTTGGGCTCAGAACAAAGCCCCCTGTCCTCCTGAAAGACAGAGCTTTGTTCGGTTTTATGGCCTAACATTCCTTGCAAGACCAGCTTCCTCCTCACCCACACCGGGGCCTGAGGGGAGAGGGTGTGGTCCATAAGCCATGACGAAGCGTAGGCTTCTCAGCGAGGGGCAGGGAGAACCCACCTTTAATGGACCTTGGAAATGGGTGAACGTGGAGATATTTAGGAGTCTCATTACCCACTTCATTCTGACATCGGGGTACAAAGAACAGTGGCTGCCGAACCCCCCGACTCAGCTTCCGCTCACTCCGACTCAGCTTCCGCTCCCCCACATCTCAGCTGTGGGAAGACGGCCAAGTCACTGTCGGGGGCTGGGAAACAACGATACTACCTCACAGAAGATGTGAAGACAATACAAGAAGGGCCCTGCCTGATACCTGCCTCTTCCCCTCACCTCCTTCTTGGCCATGGAGCCGGGGTTTGCAGCTGCTTAAACCAGGCCCAGTGACACCCTGCTCGGCTGGGTCAGGGCTGCTCCAGCTCAGCACCACTGACCTTAGGCAGGTAGCTATTGTGGGGCTGCCCTATGCATGGAGGGTGTCTAGCAGCACCCCTACACTCCACCACTAGATTCCAGTAGCACCCCTGCACCGCCAGAGTGATAGCCAAAGATGCCTCATTCATTGCAGCGTCCACGGGGTTGTGGAGGGAGGCAACACTGCCTGCAGCTGGGAACTATGGGTGAGAGAACAAGGAAGCCCCATTAGCTTAGTAGGAACACCAACAAAATAGGAAGAAATGGCCCCACAGCAGCTGCTCTGCACGAAAC
>PVJC01012528.1:0-39535 GCA_004026665.1 Murina feae
GGTCCTGCGCTGTCCCGCCCTGCAGCCGCTCTGTGCACTCGGGAGGTCCCTCAGCCTGGCCTGTGCCCTCTCGCAGTCTGGGACCCCTCGGGGGATGTCCACCTGCTGGCATGCCTGACCAGCCTGGGTGAGGGGCTTTAAGGCTGCCCACAGCTCCCATTGACCCAACGTCCCAGCAAGGCTGGCTGGACGCAGGTTCTGTGATTTATCTCCTATAATTGATGCTGCTCCTTGAAGGCCTGGGGTTATCTTCTATAATTGATACACTGTTCCTTTAAGGCGGCCTTCTAACTACTAACGAAGCCTCCTCTGCTTCACCTCGCAGCGTCTATAATGAAACAATTGTTACTTTTACTGGTGAGGCTCAGGCTGCTGTGTCCTTCAGCTCCCAAGGATTCTATGATTGTTATATTGTTTCAAATGTTTCAAATCTGTGTTTCGCTAGAGCCAGTTTAAGTGGAGAGGCCGCAGCTTCACTTTCGCTCCTGCTGCAATGGAAACAGCCCTTTACTCAGGTCCGGGAGTGGCGGCCTCCATGTTGGCTGGGCTAATTTGCATACAGCCACTCTGATTGGCTGGTGGGCGTGGCTTACCCTGTCTCAGAGAAACGGTTAATTTTAATATTTCGCTTTTATTAGTTTAGATATACACACACACACACATACACACAATGACAACTTATCAGACAGGCGTCAGCTTCACCCTTGATGCTGTAATGTTATTCATTAAATAATGAGAGTGTTAATTAAGCAGTTACCATGTATTAGGCACTGTTCCAAGTACTTTCTATACACTGAGTGGTTCACTCTTCTTGAGTAGTATTGTTATCCCCACTTTAGAGATGAGGACACTGAGGTTAAGTAACTTGTCTAAAAGTCACAGCTGGGAAAGGGTAGCAATGGGATTGGAACCTGATAAGCTGGCCAAATCCAGAGTCTGTCCCCTTAACTATGGTTACACAGCCTTTTGGAATTTTCTTTGCTGATGCCAAGGGAAGGTGTTTGAATGAAAGGGACAAGGATGTTCAATACTGCAAGGATGTTGAGGAGAGGCCATTGAATTTGACACTCCAGTGATTTCTGAAAGCACTGTTTCAGGGAAGGGGTGAGATGGAGACTTCCTTAGGCCTGTGGAGAAGTGACCAGCCAGCAACTCAGTCTTTCAAATCACAGCTATCTCTGGAAAGTTTGAGAAGGACTCACTCTCTTAATGCCAGCTACTTTAGTGTTTTGCGTTTGCATTTTAAGAGTATATTTTTTAAAATTCTTTAGATAACGCAGCCGATTATGAAAAACATGACAGTGATAAAAGTCATGATCCTTACTCCCCAGAACAGACTCTCCAGAAATGTAGGGTGTCTGGCAAGCTATAGCCAAAGCTCTCTAAACAAATTGGTTTTCAAACCAGCATCTCCAACTAATATTTTCCACAACACGCAACCCCATTCTTGTCTGCAATAAAGCACTGGAATAAAACCATACTCTGTTTGTTCTCCAACTCACATTATAACCTGCTATAAAATGAATTAATATTAATAAATCTTTTTTACCGCACTGATCTCAATGTTTTAAAGTGGTGATTACCACCTGACATGGGGCAGGCCAAGGACCAAAGGAATCTTCAGACAGCGTAAGATCCTATTCCCATATGAGCGTTCAAAGAGGAAAGCAGAGGAAAAGGTTTGCATGTTGAATTTGGGCATAAACATGAACATTTTGAGAAGGTTTTCCATAAGGACTCCAGATACTTTGGGATAAAAATGCCCTAAACTTTTATTTTATTTTTCGTAGAGTGTCTGGGAACATGAAGGGGTGTTGGGCATGGGTTACGTAATGTGGAATACACCACGTGGCCGACCTTTTTTGAAATTTTCCAGATGGGACCTACAGTTTGAAAGGCTTTAGATGTCTTTGTGATGTCCATGTTTTCTATAATTAAAGTTTCCTCGGGCTCTGACAGCTGAGTAGTGGGCTGACTTTGATAAGCATGTCTGAAGCTACTGAGAAAGTCTACAGGCTTCATTGGGCTACCTGAGGGGAGGTAGACCTGCCCAACAGGAACTTGGAACACACTGGAAACCAAGAACGCTAGAGCACATACAACCACATAGAGAAATGGGTGAGAGAAGCCATAGGTGCTTTTGATATAATTTTAACTAGAAAAATAAGTAGAATGGATTATGTTGTTGAGAGCCCTTATTCTCAGTTAGAGACCCAAGTTATCAAGAGGGAGGACACCAGAAAGGGATTCATTCATTCAATACATATTGAGCGAATTTCTATTTTGTCAGAAAGCACCGTGAAAGGCTCTGAGAATATGGTGGTGAGAAAAAACAGAGCTTTAAATATAGTGAGTAAGATGGCCAGATAATGAGATGAAAAAGAATATAACTATGAGCGGAGATCGATATTATGAAAAGTATTATATCTCTATGAGAGTAGCAATAGTAGTCAATCAGGTGTTAAAAATGAGGGAGAACCTAAGAAATTTGAAGGAGTTCACTACTTATTGAAAGGTGTTGGAGAGAAGCAGAATTTGAGTTCTCTGCCAGAGAGATCCAGGAAGGGGAAAAGCTGGGGTGAAAGAAGTTGGGGAGTAAGGAGAGCAGCAGCTCCCCCTGCCTGAGCACATTGTCCCAAAGTGATGCCTTATTGACAAAATGTTTTAAATACTCTGTGACCAGCGGCATTAAGGTGGTAGAAGGACATCAGAGAACAAGTGCATGCTCTCCACAGCAGAGAGGCAAGTAAATGGTGTCTCATAGATGTGCTCAACCACAGACTCCCACAGTGGGCAGGCCACACCAAGACTTGCTTCTCCATGATGGTAGGTCCTACTAGCTCAGCCTCATTTTGATAGAACTCCAATCAGTAGTTTCACCAAGGTGCCTTTCTCATCTGCAGAACCACAGAGTCATCTGCCTACAATAGTTTTATTGATGTGTCCCTCATACATTTGAAATGAAAGGACCCCAGACAGGTCTTCTCTTTCAGCACTGAAACTGCTTCTCCTCTAGTCTCCATCCTAGTGAATGTCACCACCCAAGTTGGACCTCAGTCTACTGGAGTCTGTGTGCCTGGTTGCACTAAGATGCCACCTCCCTCTGAGGAGTGCTCACATGTCTCCAGAGGTCCCCTTAGGGACTCCTGCTGTTAACTTGGCTTGATAGTCTTACTTAGCTTCCCTCCCCTCCCATCCTTACTTTCCAGGGATTGCCTCCGAATAAGTCACTTTCCCCAAATCCTGGTCTCAGGCTCTACTTCTGGAGAACCCAACTCCACATGGCATAGGCTAAGCACTTTCTATGCATTATTTCCACCAATCTTCACAGCAATGGCACGAGACTAGTACCAGACATGTCCCCAATCCAGTCATGGTGAAACAGGATGAGAGACTCTTGGTGTCCTCCACACTGCAAGGCCAGGAGAGCCAGGGCTCCACCCCAAGTTTGACCCAATGCTTGGCCATTATGCTCCATCATGCTGTGCACCCTACTCCCCTCCACTTTCCCCCAACAGCAGAGTCTCAGGTCAGGTGGTTCATTCTTGAGAGTGGTCCCTGGAGACATGGGGCATGGAGAGAGTGCACCAGGGGTAGAGGGGAAGCAGACATGAGGGCATGCTGAGCTGGCCTCCACAGTGGGGCTTGGTCTCCTCCAGCCAGACCTTTGTAGGAGTCACGTAGAATCATCTCACAACTGCTCAGAAGGGGAGAGTATTTCTCCACCAGCTCTGCCCCATGCTGTTCAAAGGTCCCCAAAGATGTCAACTGTTTCCCACTCCCACAGCCACAAAGGGGCTTCCAGGAACTCCCCCTCCAGCTCAACTTGTCCTAGGAACCCCAGGGCAGAATGTGAGAGAGGCACTCTCAGGGATACCGGGGCTGAGTGGCTGCCATAGCAATAACTGCAATACAGGGAGGCTATGAGGCTATGAGGCAGGGCACAGAGAGCTTCCAGACACACCTCCTTTACTGCCTCATGCAATCAATGCCTGCTAATAAGAACCCACATTTGTTGAGCATGATATGTAGCCGGCCTGGGCTAACCACTTCCCAGGCACCAGCTCATCAATACTTTGCCACACCCCGCTGGGCAAGGACTGGTATTCTTCCCATTTTACAACTATGGAAACTGAGGGCTAGAGCAGTGACATGACTTGCTCGTGGTGTGCAGCACTGCAGTCGGTTCCCAGCTCCTGTTGTCATCCACCACCCACTGCTGCTCCATGGGCAGCAGGTCTCCCAGGCCACGGCAGTCTTCCACAGGCTGGGTAGGCCCCAGCTCCGGCCCTGGTTCTTATGCGGGGAACCAGAAATCCAGCCAGGGACCGGATGGCGTCTTATAATTTCCCTGTATCCCCCAAGCCGCCTAGCACTAAATAAATACTTGCTGACTGATTGACTCATTCTGGCCTTGCTTCCAAGTTTCCCTGGGCCCCTTCTCCAGGCAGCCCAGCCTTTCAAACTCCCCCATTTCCACCAGCTCCTGAAGCCTGACTTTGGAAGTACAGGGAGTGTTACATTCTCAGAGATATGAGCTGGTGACAGAAGGGGCTTGGCAGTGAGGGTGGGTGGGCAGCGGAGCCATGAGAGAGAAGCGATGGAATGAGATGGGAGAGGTCTTGATACTCCTTGTCCCAGAGGTTCCCAAACAACCTGAAATCAAGAACAATGAGCATTGACCACTCAGAGGAGATATTCCTGGAAGACCACATATCTGAGTAGTTAAGGATATAGGGTCCATACCAGGCCTCCAGGTTTCAAATCTGCTTCAACTGTCACCTCCCCGCTCTGTGCTTTCCTCTATAAACTGTGATAATCATAATAACCGCCTTGTAAGGTTGTTGCTTGGGCTAAAATTAATCAGTACAGTGCTCTGCATTAATGGTCACATCGCCAGGCTTTCTAACCCTGTGAGATCCATGTGTTACTCTCATTCTATTGATGACTCAATAAGGCTCAGAGAAGCAAATGTCAAGCACAGATATTAGAGTTGAAATTCAAATGCAGCTCTGATTGATTCTGAATTCCATGCACTTCTGGAATTAATCATTTGATCATTTATCTGTTGGTTATTAGCCCAAAATTTATGAGAACTAGCATACTTTAAAAATATCCACCAGGAGAAAGTTTCTTGGGGTTGGTGGCAGGGATTGCAGTGGGAAAGCAAGAAGAAGTCCAGCTCTCATAACTGCATAGCTGTGATTGGATGGAAAGACACTTACGTCAATGGAAATCAGCTTACATATCAGGTTGTTTACGTCCCATTCAGATGTTCCAGTGCGGTCATCTTATAAACCTGTAGGACTTTGTACTGGTTTAAAAATCCTAACAGTAATATGTGAGTTCTTGTTTGAAATTTAGCTAATAGGTACTCCATGTCTAGATCAAAAGTAGCCAATTAAACCAGCAACCCTATTCTCTAGAAGGCAATTGACCAGAGAAATGACATCTTGACATGAAGAGGAGGGTATTATAATGATGCGTGAAGATGTATAGTCATGCGCAGTCTGCCAGTACTTGAACCTGTAATACTGTTACTACCCTTACCTGCTCCTTTCCTTCCTCTTTGCTCGAATTCACAGAACAGCCTCTATTTTTTGTGTTATATTTTCTTTAAAAGAATCCTATGAAGTAGGAAAGTATCCCTATTTTACACATCAGAAATCCAAGGGACAGAGAAGACTAGTAAGTTTCCTATGACCACCCAGTCAGTGAGTGGTGCAGTCACCCCAAGAAATCTGATTCCATTTTCTGTGCTCTCAACCACTATGCTCCACTCTATCACTCATGCAGAGCATGGAAATGGGCCTCCTAGTGGTGCCCACCATCAAAATTGGCATCATACACAGGAAGAGTATCCTAAGGTCGGGTTTATAAAACTTGAGCAAGGAATGGCAAGACACTTAAGGGAATGATATCAGATTAGACTCTGTTCCTATTACATGTACTTTCATTTATGCAAACCCCACTATGTGAGCTCTACAGAAATCCAGCAAAATGGGAATTGCTTATGTTGATGGATGTGGAAACAGAACCTTAGCAAAGTCAAATAGCTTAGCCAGAACTACTCAGTTACACATATGGAGCAGCCAGGAATAGGTTTCTTGACCTTCAATCTCGGAGCTATTTCCATTCTATCAGAACTGCTTTGAGGCTATAAATAAAGGTATACTTATTTATTTCAACTGTTTGAAAAATGTAGGTTTGATTAATATTTAGGTATGATGAGATCAACAGATCAGGAGATAACTGTCATTGAGAAGATAGTTTATTAGCCACAGTTCCCAAGGAGGGGACATGCTACACCAAGCAGGGTCACACAGGGGGTCACCGGGAGGCAGAGGGAGTGAGGGGGAAACTTAATGGATGTTCATATGGGAAGAAAGAGACAAAGCAGGATCAGCAGGTTAAACAGGCTTCAGATTGGCTGGTTTGAATATGTTGGTAGGTTCTGGGACATTACAGGCATGCTTCCTGGTGAGCTGTTTCCTATATCTAGGAATTAGTTAACCCTGGGAGGGCAGTCCCTTCCAGTGTCAACAAAGGGCCCACAATACAAAAACATCAAAATAAAAAAGACATACTTAATACAGCCCCTGGGAGAGAATAGGCTTAAGAGTGTACTATAAAACCAGGCAGACAGGACACAATTAGTATGGATGGAAGTGTGGATGGATGGATGGATGGATGGATGGATGGATGGATGCATGCATGCATGGATGCATGCATGGATGCATGCATGGATGGATGGATGGATGGTCAGATGGACCAACAGATGTACAAGGTTTATTATCCTTGATGCCCATAGAACTAATCTAAGATGTATGGTTGTTTCATTGCAAACTTCTTTATTTCAAAATCAGGGATAAATAAAGCACAGTCACAAAGTGGTGGCCGTGGAACCCTAGGAGAGACATTGATTCCATTGCTTCAAAATGAAGACTCGCTGAGTGGTGGGGAGGAAGAGTTCTAGGTGTGCTGCTGGCCATCTGTGATTTCTCATTAGTTGTTACCCATAACTCTGCAGCCTACACATCAGAGCATGGCTGGTTACAAACACGAAGCCAGCTCCCTTCCAAAATCACTAAGGAGCTGTTGACTGGGATATTCACATCGGCTCAAAGAGAAGAATAAGGATGCAAAGCTAGAAAACTAAAGCTAGAGAATAATAAGCTTTGAATGGGTGCTTTCATTGGGTTGTTGGCAAGAGACACATTCAAGGAAACCAGGTTGGTTCTCAATTTCCCTTTTAATAAATTAAAAATAGCTTCTTCTGACACTCAAACACATGGGTCCCAAATGGCCCGGATAATTCATTAGCTCAGATGAAGAAAGCATATTTCTCCATCAGTCGGACCAATGCATGTAGGTATGACCTCCAAGCGCATAACTGCACTGGAATGGGTGTTATCTTTAAGCAAAGCCCGGTCCTGCTAACTCCAGAATTTGACTCTCCCTGGACCTCTGTGACTGGTGTTTTTTCTCATGTGGCATTTCTATAGAAACCCATCTCCAAGACTACGTAGCGATCAATTGGAGAAGGTTTATTTATCCTATAGGTTTCATAATCAATCATCGGATTTCAGCACTTGTTTTGTGGGATTCCATTTCATCACTTGCTACAGTATATATTATTATTCATTATATAAGTTCGTTAACAGTGTATTTATTTGAGTGACTCTCCCACTAAATAAAGAGGCCTTACAGAGGTGTGTTTTTTTTAAAAAAATAAAAGGTTTATTTTTACACCAGCTATTTGCTTTCCTATGCTAAACCTCCGTTGAAGGCTTTGAGCGGCATGCAAAGCGAATTCCTGCATTTGGGGCTGGGATGGGCTGCTGGAAGGGTGATCCAACAGCTGCATGGGCCCTTCAGCAGATTCGTTTTTTTCGGCCTGTCAGTCACTTTCTTTCTGCGAAGGGAACACAACGGCTGGTAGAGATTAGGAATGGTAATGTGAAAGTTTCTACCTACTGCATAAAATTCCTTCAAATTAATGCAAGCATTCAATTGTCAAAGATTTTTTTTCACATAAAGCAGATATGAGACTGTGGATGCCTACTGGTGTTGGTACAGAGTTTTGTCTGTTGGTACAGAATATGCCATGTATTCTGGCATACATGGTCTGATCCTGGGGGTCAAAAAAATGTCTTTGAACCAAATTTTGTTGTTTCAGTTGCTTTTTTCCCCCCTCATGTGTTGTAACTCAAACATAGATTCTTTTCCCAAAAATGAAATTTGGCAGGCCATTAGTCCGTAATGTGGTCTTATGCCTGTGGGTATTTTTTATGCATGTAAATGGCCAAGATATTTAGGTTTTTGAGGTTGAAAAACTGTGCACGCACTCTTAACGACTTCTTTTTCAGCCGTGTTTAGTATGCATATTTATTACACATGTGTATTATGTGGTGCACTGATTAGACTGGAGATTAGTTGGGAAAATATACAAACACCTCTTTACCGGGGAATGTCTAGCTGTCATGAGCTGATATGCCTCCTCGCTCTCACCAGGGCAAACCTGGTCCTGAGGGCTCACTCCTGGAGTGCCGAGGCTCTCGGCCATTTCCACTCCTACATGGGGCCAGAAGACACTGAACATGATAGTAATTCGCAAGCCTGCTGACTGGCTCCAGAGTAGAGTAGCATCCACAGGGAGAGGGTGAACATCTGGTTCCCCTGTTTCTAGATGCTGTCTCCTGCCTCACTGCCCTCACCTGCACGCGTGCCTAGTGGACACGCATCCTGGGCTCTTCCGGACACGGAAGGATCCACAGACAGAATCCAAAGCAAACACTCTAAGCATAAAAAAAACACATTACAAGCCTAATCCACTGTCCAGATCGTTGAAAACTAACAGTTATTACCTCATTTGAAAGTAATTTTTAACAATTAGCTTAGGAAAGTCTTTTATAATTTTTTGCTAGCCTTACACAAACTAAAATTTTTTTTATGCAATCAATTAAATCTGGCAGCATAGCATCAGGCGCTCATTAGGCTGGGTTGCTTGAAATTCATGTACAATTTCTTCCTTATGCTGATCTGCAGGAGCTTTTAAACTTGTGCTGGGATGCTGGCAACATCCCCCAAACATCTCAGACACATTGTCTCTCGGAGCCTGAACTTTTTTAATGGTGGTTAAACATGTTGTCTGCTTTAGTTTCCTGTCTATCTTCATCATGAGCCAGCACCTGTTTCCAATAAATTATACGCAGAACTGTATCAGCAACACCTTGGCAACAGCTGCCACCCTTAAAAGCGAGTGCCCTTGAGGACAATACACCTGTGAACACATAGAGTGTTTATTTAGCTGAAAGCCCAAACTCTAACTTACATAAAGCAATTATCTAAAGCCTAATGTATGCCCATTATTAGCACAAAATAACCCTGTTCTTAAAAACCAATAAAAATCTATTTAAAGGATTTTTCCAAATCCCACTGAAATTTGTACTCAGCCAGAGACCGCGTCTTAGCCTGGGACTTAAAATTCTAATGGTGGGCAAGGGAGAGGTTTATATGCGAATTATAATATAATATTCTTAGCTCATGCCAGAATTTGGGGCATGAGCATGCATGGGTGGTACAGCCAAAACTTTAGACTATTGAGCAAGGACACGGTTATTTAATATAACCTTTGTTGCAAGCAACTTAAAAAAAAACACATATGACTGCAGTCTACAGGTTAAAAGAATGAATGGATTGTTTCAGTTTGTATTTAAATGTAGAAATGATTCATCCCAGAATATCCTTCTTTATTTGTAAAACCCACTTTTATCTTATGGTTCATTTCCTAATAGCATTAACCTGAGTTAGCAATGTACGAACGAAAATGGAACCAGCGTCAGGTAACGTCCATCCTGCCAATAAAATATGTCAATAATGAAAGCTGCAGCCAAGTGCAGTAGCCACTGCACACAGTTCAGTTTCTGGAGTATTTGACCTGTGGCCATTTCAAAAAGTGGGATTACACGTTACATTTTGTAGAACAACAAATAAGGACAGGGCATAGGTATTGCCTTTCCCGTCTTTAGGTCTCATGAAATCTGAGTGATTTTTTGCTTAGAGTTTGTGACACGTTAATTCCTGTCTGATACTTCCTGTTGACGTGTAACTGATGGCCCGATGGTCACTTAGGTGCGAATGTGTTTAGCACTTCTGTTCGGCTGAATGCAAATGCTGTGGAAGTCACTGCTAATGAGTATTACAGCTTCCTGCTGGGTCCTGTCATTGTTGGTTCACATACAGTACACGAGTGAGCAGAAACCTGAAGCCAGAGAACTGGAATTGGTGGGGAAACAGCAGGCCTGAGTCTTAACAGCAAAATCTACAACACATCAGGCCTGCCATGCTTTCCTTCCACCAGCCCTAGGAGTGAGTGGTGATGGGCGGGAATGCTGCAGGTGGAGGAGAGGCATAGGGTGTGGCCCACCATAGCCCTAACTGCTTTACTGTCCTCTCTGCAATTTGCTGGTGCTTTCTTTTATTTAGCAACTGTTTTCTGAGCACCTGTCACAGACCAAAAGCTGGGGAGAGCAAAGGGATTGGAGAGATGGTTGTTCTTTCTTGCTGGGTTGTAAAGGCCTCCTCTGCATGTTTGAAACATCTGTGATGAGAGACCACGGTTCTAACTGGGACTCTGTCACTGGTGGTGGAGTTAGTCTGGAGCAAGCCACTCACCCTGTTAGCCAGTCTCCACCTTTGTAAAATACAAAGAGCAGTTCTGTGGTATCTACATCAGAGAATTCACATGAAACCCAAATCAAACTAATGCAAATGCGTCCTGCAAATTTCAAGCTTTGAGTCCTTTGGGGGGCGAGGGGTCTGGTCAGTGTTTTACCATCACAGCAGTTATCTCCTTAGGTGACTTAGCTCACTAAGTTTAAAACCTCAGTATGCAACTCACAAAATGCAGCCACAGTAATGGTTTCATGATCAAAATTCCATCAAGCATCCCAGCCAGACTAAGTCCCCAATGGATTCACTCAATATGGAAGGAGATCTTTCAGCTAAATTTCACTGAGGAAACATATATATAAATATATAATCCTATCTAATAAAAGAGTAATATGCAAATTAGGCATCACTCCGTCACAAAGATGCCTGCCCCCATGGCCACAAGATGGCGGCACCCAATCCGGCTCAGCCCCGCCACTTAAGTGGTCAGGCCTTTAGCCAGGCAGGTGGTGGGGGAGGCAGAGGACCCAAGGGGCCGAACGGGCAATCAGAGGAGGCTGGGGGTCTCCTGCCCAGGCCAGAGGCCTTCACCAGAGGCCTCAGGCATGGGCAAAGGTGGAGGTGGTGATCAGAGGGGGCAGGGGAAGAGCCAGTGATCAGAGGGGTATGAGGGTGTCCTACCCAGGCATAAGGCCTGGGCAAGGCCAGAGATCACAGGGACCTGGGCTCCACAGAGCCAGCAATCAGAGGGCAGGGACAGAGCCTGCGATCACAGTGGTCTGGGCACCAGTGGAGCTGGCAAAGCAGGAGTCTGGGGGTCCCCTGCCCAGGCCTGCAAGCTTGGCCAGAGGCTCAAGGGTGGAACTGGCAATGGAAGCGGTCTGGGGGTCTCCTATCCAGGCCTGTAGTCTTGGCCACAGGTTACAGGCCTGGGCAAGGATGGAGCCAGTGATTGGAGTGGACTACAGAGGAAGCACCTTTTCTTACCGCTCATTGGCTAAGTTCCCTGTATGCCACTGGTAATATTCTTAGTAACTTGGGTAATAAGAATCCAAAAAGGCAATCTAGGGTTTTCCCACCACACTCCTGGAGAAAAACAAATGAAGGTCCACTGCTGGAGGGCTAAGAAATGTCATATCCTGCCCTAGCCAGTTTGGCTGAGTGCATAATGCCTCAGCCTTCTGACTGCAGGGTCTGGGTTCAATTCTGACCAAGGGCATGTACCTAGGTTGCAGGCTCCTCCCTGGCTGGAGCCCAGGTCAGGGATCATGCAGGAGGCAGCCAATCAAAGTGTTCCTCTCACTTGGATGTTTCTCTCTGTTTTTCCCTTCTCTTCCACATTCTCTAAAAATCAATGGAAACAAATCCCCAGGTGAGGATAAAAACAGAAAGAAAGAAATGTCATATCCTATGAAAGACACATCTTGAAAATGCATGAAGAAATTTGTCATTTTTTCATGGTGAAGGGACTCGAGTCCGTGTTGATGAAAACACCTTGGTGGCTATGGTGACTGGCAGTGGCTGCAGTAGCAGGGTGATGGGGCTGGTGGCTTCCCCTGATTAGCCTAGTCACCTCCCACAAAGGGAGGCCGGACTGCAGCTTAGGCCCATTCCCCAAGGGGAGCAGGGAGCGGGCCTGAGCCGTCAGTAGGACACCCCCTGAGAGCTCTCAATATGTGAGAGGGGGCAGGCTAGGCTGAGGAACACCCCCCCCCACTCCCAGTGCACAGATTTCATGCACCGGGCCCCTAGTATAATAATAATAATAATAATAATAATAATAATAATAATAATAAATAATAATAAAAGAATATTAGGGAAAATGTGTTTTTCTTTTCTAACCAATATGGCTTTATGCTAATTCAAGGCTCTCTCTATGTAGATAGAAGACTTCCTTCTTTGATTTGTTTTCTTGATTAGATGCCCTCATGTACAATTGCATGTAAATGTGAGAGCTACCCATTTGATTCCAGGTCAGGAGAAACCCAGAAATGGATTTATGAAGGGGAGCTCATTCCTATTCCCCTGATGATTTGTCTGTATTGAAGGTCAGCACAGTTACAGCATGCTTTGCTAACTTACCGCGTGTATGGCAAATAAGTCATGAGCACCAGTTTGCACAGAAAATATCATTTGCTATGCTTAAGATAAACTACTTTTTTTTAATGTTGGGAGGGTAATTAAAAAAACATTTTTAATTCCTATTGGTTTCTCTGCATGCTTGTCAGGCATCCCATTGGTGATGAAATCCTGTCGAGTGTAGCTTTACTGCTGGTCATGAAACCAGATCTGGATTTGTGGTTATTTGATAATAACTGTGATAATAAATTCATCCACTAATTTCTTTCCTGTTGTCCTACATGAGTAACGTTAACCCAAGTTGTTATGCTATTAGATGGAGAGAATCCTTTTCATACACACACACACACACACACACACACACACACACACACACACTTTAGAAGCTCTTTCTATTATGCTACTAATTCCTAAGACTATAAATGACTTTCCTATATCACTGGAGGATAATCCAAAAATTGTAAATGAGGTGCGCTATAGCCTGGGACTATCAAAGGTTGTTAGACAAAGTGACAGGCTCCATGGAGGTGGACCAGTGCGTTAAAACTGGATTCATGATGATGACATTAAATAGTCATCTGTACATGAATTATAACTGGCCCTTGTCTTTAATCAGTTCTATAGATAAATGAATCTAGACTATTAAGTAACCTATTGCTAAGTTTTGTTTGCCGTTTTATTTTTTTAAGGCTAGACCCATGCACAGGGGAAGGGGATGGAGGGGAGGGGGGCAGATGAGAACTTTATAACATACTTTCTATTACTTTTTCTATTACTTTTGGCCTGAGAGAACTTATGCACCTCTGGGGGCAGAGCTCACAGTGTCTTTCCTCATGAACAGAAAGGCTCATCAGTGCCCTTTTGTCAGATTGAAGATTAGGAATCAAATCACATTCCTTCCCACACATGGCAATGACACAGGCCTAGCCTTTCTGACCGCCTGCCTCAAAACAGATCAATGAATCAATGATGATTTGTTTCCCCTCCTTTCCTCTGAAAGCAAGGTAAAGGCTGAAGAGGTATCAGAGCGATTTCTAGGTACAATCCTACCCTGTCCTATTGTGTGAGGGTGATTTATAGAAACACCCCAGGCTGGAGGTTCTGGATGTCCTTTGGCTGTACCCAAAGCAGAGAGGACAAACGACAGAATAAAACTATGCTTGCTTGGGTGGGACTTGGCTTGGACCCATTTTGAACTGCCAGCTCATTGTTTAAAACTGCACACCTGCACAGAACCAGCTGTGGTCCAGAAGTTGATTAGCCAAAGAATGTTCATCGGGTCCTGGAACTCCTACAGAAAGTGGTATCATGGCTTTTAAGAATAATATTCCCCATGAATTACCAAAACCCAGTCAAATATTCTGCCTTAGCAAAGAGCAGGTAAGAAGGGGAAAGAATTCAAGGGTGGGAGAAGGATACTGGAAAACAAACTATGAAAACAGGCTCACCGTCAGGCCCAGGCCTTGCTCAGAACTTAGTATCAATATGCTGTAGGAACACGAGAAGATTCGGACGGTTGTCCCCAGGCATGAAAACTAACCTCTCAGGTACAAGGAGGTAACAGATGGGAAACGGCGTTGGCTGAGAAACAGTCCTGGATGTGAAACAGGGCATCCTGACTGAAGTGAGCCCTGAGGTTTGTAAAGCATTCTGGCTAGAAATGGGGAAATGTCCCTTTTCAAGCTTCCTGCTGGATGCGGGCTGATCTGAACACAGCAGGCTTACATTCATTTTAGTTTGTGGGCAGCTGTCGAGGAGGGGGCCGGGGGAGCATGAACAATGTTGAAAGGGCATTTGGGCTCTGGGAAAAGAAACGAAGACCCTTTGTGATGTGGGATGTTTGCAGACCACAGGGCTCTGCATAATCATGTAAAATCTTCTTTGAGGATGGAGACATAGATGCAGATTGTGCTTCCTTTTAGGGGGAGATTTTGTGGTTGGTTTGTTTGCTGTAGGTTTTAGCAGAATGGGGGCCCAGGACAGCGGTGCCTACTAGGGGGTCTCCCAACTGTCCAACAGAGCAGGCCCCTTCAACATGGTGGCTTGGAGGAGGTCAGTGAGGGAGGTGCTGTGGGAAGTCTGTGGAGGGGTTCTGTTGTGTACATGTTAATCCCCTTCTGCTTTCCCAATGCTTTAGTAATCACTTGTCAAATCATTGGCCTGGTTTTAGCTGTGCCTCAGGGAAATGTGTGATGGGACTGGATTCGCTTTGGGGGCAGGCAGTAGGCAGGACAGGAGGGCAGGCAATGTGGTAAAACTGGCTCCTTAGTGAAAGAGGTATCCATAGGGATTCTGAGAGAACCTGGGAACCCCTAAACAGGGGTCCTCAAACTTTTTAAACTGGGGGCCAGTTCACTGTCCCTCAGACTGTTGGACGGCTGGACTATAGTTTAAAAAAAAAAAACACAACTATGAACAAATTCCTGTGCACACTGCACATATCTTATTTTGAAGTAAAAAAAAAACAAGGCGGCAAAAACACCCGGCAGGCTGGATAAATGTCCTCGGCAGGCTGCATGTGGGCTGTAGTTTGAGGATGCATGCTAAGATTTAGGTAGGATTCTTATACTTTCAGTATTGAAGATAAATGGGATCCCTGATGCTGGGTGTTTATGAGACAGGAGAGTCAGGTGGTCATTACAGGGTAGAATTCCTAGATACCAACCTGGTCCTCTCACCTCCAACCTGTTTGTCTGGGGCAAGTTACATAACCTCTCTGCACCCCAGTTTCTGCGTTTCTTAGAGATAATGAAAGTAACTATCTCAAGAGGTTTAAGTGAAGATTAAATGAAACAATGTATGTTAAGGAATTGGCAGAAAGTGGAATATTAGAAGTGCTCAACAAAGGATAACTTTTCTTTTACAAACTAGAATTTAAATCTTTACTATTGCAGTAGCAATAGGCATGCCTGAGGGATTTGACAAGGAGACTCAGAGAGGGATATGTATCATAGGCAAGGGTTCCCAACCTCACATGCAATGCCTGACACATAGTAGATACTCAGTAAGTTTTTCCCAAGTGATGAATCATGTAGACCAAGTATTTCAGTACATTAGACTGGAACTCACGTTCATTTATAAAGCTCTTGTTTAACTGCTTCCGGAAATACCCCGTAGAAATAGTAAGGTTATCCCACTGAGTTTGGGAGGCCAAGAAACAGGTAAACAGACATTCTGGAATACAGCACGTGATCACGTCATTCTAGATTGTCACCATGCACCATCCTCACCACGTGTCCTGACCTGTGACTTTGCCTCGAACTCCTACAGGAACTGCTTTGACTTGACCTGCTTGTGTCAGAGAGGACTCCCTCAGCATAAGGATAAGTAGGGGTCCCCAGTGGAATTGTAACAGCGGCGCTGGTTTCTCTGTAGGACTCCAGATGAACATTCTGGAGTGGCAGGTCAAGAGGAAAATGTAGAAATGTGAGCAGTGAACAGGCAAGATGCCACCCTACTCTTTCCACACTGTCCCTGTCTGTGGTGTGTGACAGAGAGTTAGAGGCAAAGCAAGGGCTGCCCATCATTCCCTATCATAATGAGGGGAAGGAAGGAAGACAGACATGCAAGAGGAAGGGGCATTTACCTTTACAACGCCAGGCTCAAAATAGCATGTGCTTAAGCGATAAGTGCTATTGGACTTGTGATAAGTCAAACAAACAATAATCGTTTAGCTTATTGTCACTTTATGCCGTGAATCTTCATAAAAATGGATTGGATAATGAGACAGGAAAAGGAATGTATGGGATAGAAACTGTTCTTTCTTACCACGGTTCCCTGTTATGGATCTAAAGTAGACAGGCTAGCCCTAACTGGTTTGGCTCAGTGGATAGAGCATTGGCCTGCGGACTCAAGAGTTCCAGATTCGATTCCGGTCAAGGGCGTGTACCTTGGTTGTGCCAGCTAGGGTGTGCAGGAGGCAGTTGATCAATGTTTCTCTCTCATCGATGTTTCTAATTCTCTATCCCTCTCCCTTCCTCTCTGTAAAATATCAATAAAATATATATATTTTAAAAATAGACAGGCTAGAAGGGGAATAATCCCAAACCCGCTCAGGGGACAAGAAAGTGCTAGGACATCCAAAGTGGGATGTTCACCTTAAGGGACTGGTCCACGCTCTGTTTCTTGGGATGGAGCTTGGAACAGATCTTAGATGACCCTTAAGGAATATCTGGATTTTGACATGTAGTCTTGGAGCTGGCCAAGGTCATGGTAGATCCCAGTTACAGTTATGGTATGGATTTAAGTTGTATTTGTGACCACAAATGCTAATTCCATTAACTCCAAATGCATATAATTGATAATAAAGGAGAAGGAATTAATATTTTTAATATCAGGCACTTTCCTAAATGCATCTCATTGGATCCTTTAATAGCTCTGGGAAGTAACTGCTTATTAAATCAATGGTCTGGTCTTAGTTATTATTCTCATTTTACACATGACAACACTAAAGTTCAGAGAAGGTTTTGATGAGAGTCTTGCAGCCAGAGAGGGAGAGCTGGGATTATGACTTGGTTCTGCCTAGTCCTTACTCCCCAGAAGAGAGTCAGAAACTGGCTTTGGGAGGATGTTAATCATGAAGTTATGAACACTGAAAAAGCAAATGTGAAACTGGGATATGGAAGTAGTGTGAGTAAGCCTTGAACGAAATTATCCAATGATGTTACAGACATTTTTCTTTCTTTCTTTTTTTAAAATATATTTTATTGATCTTTTACAGAGAGAAAGGGAGAGGGATAGAGAGTTAGAAACATCGATGAGAGAGAAACATTGATCAGCTGCCTCCTGCACACTCCCTACTGGGGATGTGCCTGCAGCCAAGGTACATGCCCTTTGACTGGAATTGAACCTGGGACCCTTGAGTCCACAGGCCAACGCTCTATCACTGAGCCAAACCGGTCAGGATGCAGACATTTTTCAATATTAGAAGCATACATTTTTTTAGAATGAACTTAAAAAATATCCATATCTTATGATATAGAAATTCAACTTTGCATCTCAGTATTTACTGTATGTAATGTACAGAAAATTTACAAATGAACACATGAAAGTATCTGGAAGACTGTTCACTGTAGCATTTCCGTAAGAGTAAACACAAAGCTAAATCAAACCAAACAACAAAACAAAAACCCTTAAGGCCTGTTGATGAGAGAACTGAAAGGAGAAAATTTTCAAAGCCACAATAAGAAAAATTTCTTAGATCTGTGTGATGTGTTTTCAGACTGAGAGGGATCTATTGTCCAGCAAGATGACTACAAAATTATTCTAACTAGGTACAATATCATGAGGTTTGAGAACACCACAATAAAGAAAATGTCCTAAATCATGTGGTCAGAAAAATGAGTTCTGTATGAAGTTCCAGAGGTCAGAATGCATTCGTTTTCTAAAGCAGCTCTGGAGAATTAGGTATCAATTTATCACCGCTGATGTGCAGGGCCATGTTAAGAGAAGAAAAATAGTTTTCATGGAGAGTTTGTAGATTAATGATTACCAGGTAGACAGAAAACAAAATATAGGAAAAAGTGAAGCAATTATTCCTTCCAAGAAAAACAATGAGTTTTATAGAAAAAATATATAAACATAGTACATTATATATCTTATCAATGAACAGCACTTACAACAATAATAAAATGAATTTATTTATATATTATTATATTAGTGTATTGGAAAGAAGAGGCACACATGCATAGTATGGAGCAAATGGGGAAGGAGAACTAAATCTTCATCTATTCTAGAAGTTATAATATCTAAAACTGAAAAAAGACTAGTATTATAACGCTATGTGATTATTTTTAATTTTATTGAGGAATAATTGGCAAACATAATTTTATATATTTAAAGTGCATAATGTGATGACTTGACACATGTATACATTGCAGAACAATTACCAAGAGGAAGAGAACTAACATATCCACCACCTCACGTAGTTAACACAGGCACCTCTTGGTTGTGTGTGTGAGAATGTTATTCTTAGGATACAGACACTCAGAAATTCACAGTGATTCTTAAGTTAGTCTTTCCTTTTACTTTATAAATATCCATTTATTTTCTTTTGAGGTATAATGGACATGTAGCATATTTATTTTAGATGTACAACATAATGATTTGATATTTATATAATTGTAAAATGATCACTATAATAGATCTGGTTAACATCCATAACTATAAAAAAATTGTTTTCCTGCCCTAACTGGTTTTGCTCAGTGGATAGAGCATCGGCCTGCAGAATCAAGGGTCCCAGGTTCGATTCCGGTCAAGGGCATGTACCATGGTTGCAGGCACATCCCGAGTGGGGAATGTGCAGGAGGAGGCTGATCGATGTTTCTCTCTCATCGATGTTTCTAACTCTATCCCTCTCCCTTCCTCTCTGTAAAAAATCAATAAAATATATTTTTTAAAAATTGTTTTTCTTATGGTGAGGATTTCTAAGATCTACTCTCTTAGCAACTTTCAAAAGTGCAATGTTATTAACAATGGTCACAATGCTATGCATTACATCCCATGACTGATTTTATAACTAGAAATGTGTACCTCTTGATCTCCTTCGAAGGGATCCCTTGAAACTTAGAAGAATTCTTAAATTGGTATTATCCTATATTGGCATAATAAAATTAAGATTAAAAGATTATTTAAATTAATTAACTCAGACTTCAATTATAGAAAGCACAGGAAAACATATCTAGGTATTGATCTAGTTTACTTTTCCAAATTTGATTTAGAAATATTTCTTAAGTACATTTATAGTAATCTGTAAATAAATGTACAAAAAGTTAAAGGTTAAAACACACACATAATTCACTGGCCACAATATTCACTTCTGGAAGGGCTAGGATTTGGAGATGGTCATCAAGAGAACTGTAACTTTCTCCAGAATACTTGACTCTTTTACAAAGATAATAAGTCAAATGACTATATTCTTATGAAATTTAAAATACCCATTTCTTCACATAGAAGTCTTTAAAAAATAGGATAAACTGTGTTCACTTGGGTCTCTAACCATGGAAGTAACTTATATTTTTAAGGTGTATTATGTAGTTTACAAAAGGACTTTTGGCTACCTTATTGGTTTAGTTATCACAGAAACCCTGTAAGCCAGGCATTATTGTCCTTTTAACTATAAAACAGATATACACACTGGACAATATGGAGTAAATCCTCAAAGCTCCTCTTGGCTCAGAATCCGATATTAGAAAAAAATGGTGCTGCCTTTGTTCCCTAAGATGCCTTTGTTCCCCTGCTCTGTAACCATATAGCTCATTCCTTCTTTCTCTCTTTTCCTCCCTCCCTCTCTCCTTCCCTCCCTCCCTAGTTATGATGAGTTAAGAGGCCATGTTGAGGAACCCCATGTGGTAAGGAACTACGGACAGCCTCTAGGAGCTGATGGCTGACAGGCAGCAAAAAGCCCTCAGTCCTATAATATCAAGGGTCTGAATTCTGCCAACAACCAAAGTGAGCCTATGCTAAGTCCTTCCCCAGTCACATCCCAGATGAGACCACAACCCAGTCAAAACTTTGAAGTCTTGTGAGACTCTAAGCAAAAGATCTAGCTAAGCCATACCCAAATTCCTGACACACAGAAACTGTAAAATAATACACGTGTCATTTTATTAAGCTGTCAAGTTTATGGTACTATCATTCCATAACAGTAGAAAACTAGCATTTGTTCCATTGGAGAAAATCAAAATTTGAGGTGCATCTTTGGGAGCAGACTATGTATAAGTATAAAATTGGAATACCCACCAGCATATTGCTCATACTGGGGATGAAGGTCAAGGTGAGCTGCACCAGCCCCAGTAAAACAGCCCTGACCTTTCTGGACCAGGATCCTTTTTTTTCATTCTATGGACATGCTGACTTGTCGGTTGGTTTTGCATGTGTGAATGGATCTTACACAGAGGCCTCATGCCTTAGAACATGCACGTGTTGTTTGTACAGCACAAATAATGGTGGTTTGCAGGACCTACATATATAGGATTTTACTAGAGCAACGAGGCCTTGAAAAAACCTCCCAACCTAGCAAGCTTGTGTTTTCTTTTCAAAGAAATACCAACAAAGCTTAATTTAAATAAACAGAGAAGGTACGGGGAGGGGAGGATGACATAAGCACAGACAACAGAAAAGAAAGTGGCAGACAACACAGAGGAACCTGCGGGAGTAAGAATTCCACTAAAATGTAAATGGAACTAATTGTTTCTCACCCAGAAATGTGGCTGATTTGCCTCCCGACTGGAAAGAGAGCACAGCCGAGTGCCTTTTAATTGAAAGGAAAGCATGGACCTTGTACATGTCACCGTCGCTAGCTCACTATGGGGTGCTCCTCCTCTCTTTCCAGCACCTGTGGCAAGAATTGGGATATGCTGAATGGAAGGGGGAGGGGAATCAAAAATACTAGCAAAATAGTTTAAAGGAAAAGCTGTAAGAGAACACGGAAACACCTACAATGATCCAAAAGGGAGACATTAAGGCAAAGAGGACATGTTAATGTAGGCTACAAGCACTTCTGTCTGGGAAGAAAATGAAAAATTCCCCTAATGGGTGAATCAGAAGCAATAATAAGCATAGTAAAAGCTGAATACAAACCTATTGAATTAAACTAGAATATTGACAGCAATTAGCATATTGAGTCTTCATTGTGCCAAACTTCTATTCATTCAACAGATTAGCGTGCACTAACTCTTTTATATTTCACCACAAGCCTATGAAACAAATAACACTGTAATCTTCATTTTACAGACAAGAAGGCTGAGAGAGGTTATGTAACTTGCCTGAGTCACATGCTAGAAAGTAGAAGAGCTGGGTTTTGAATTCAGGTCTCTGTGATCTTGTTACCTCACGTTTAATATAAGAAAACTCAACTGCTATTCTGATAATAGAAAGTGAATATGGGGCACAGCTTGCATTAAGACATGCTTGCGAGCAGATGGGAGGAAAGACCCCAAGTTCCTCCTGGGGTTGAGAGGCGTGGTGACTGCAGAAAAATGTCCCTGAGGGATGACTAGGATAAAGGCAGCAAAGACACAGCATGAGAAATGCTCTCAGAATAGAACAGTAAGGATGGCAGAAGGCTTGACTCCTCTGTCCTCTGATTTTAAAACCACTTTCCTAACCACTGTGCCAAAGTTAAAGTGAATTCAAGAGATTGCCTGCAACAGAATCACCTGCGAATCCTATGAAAGTCCAGATTCCCCGGCCCCACTGCAGACCATGTGCGACAAGCCACCATTGACAGGGATGCACTTTTAAGATATGTAATTACCACTTCTTTTTTGTGGTGAGAACATTTCAGATTTACTCTCTTAACGACTTTCATGTCCGTGTGATAGCATTTTAACTGTAATCAGAATGGTGGGCATTAGATCCCTGAGACGCATTCTTCTAACTGGGAGTTTGCATCCTCACCGATGATCTCATGCTTCCTGGGAAAAGGCTGAAAAGCCGATGATGAACCCAAGAACCGACTCATGAGGGAATCTGATGACCCTTTTCCTCTGCCATCTCTGTGGAAAGGTTTGAATCCAGTATCAGCCTTTTATCCCAGCAGCTCACAAATCCCTCTTCACACAGACCCGTGCCTGAGCCCCTGCAGCCCTCCTGCTTCTGAAGACCTCCCCCGGTGTGTTTACTGTTATTACTCCCACCAACGGACACGAAAACTAAAATGGCCCTGTCTCACTACCTGCCTGGGAATCACACCGGGTCCTGAGACAACGCCGGTCACCATTCACAGCAACTCCCTCGCTGCCAGGAGATTGGTTTTCAAAGCGCCTGACAAGCCACATCCTATTCATCCCTAGAACCCACTTGTCAGGGGAATAAATACCAAGTGTCAGAACCTCCTGGGATAGCTAGTGATGAAAAGGACTTTAACGATGAACACATTCAATCTGGTTAGAATGCCAGCAACAGAAAGGATGCGGAGAGAAGAGATGCAGATGAGGGAGCACAGGTATGATTTTAGGTGAGGCCGGCGCTCAGTTAGACTGATAATGAGAAACAGAGCTGCTGGGGTTTTCGAGACACCAGCTGCCGGGGGAGAAGGAGGCCGATCTGGGAATGCCTTTCAGCAGGAGAGGCACTTTGGTGCTGAGAAGTAGTTCGTTTTCTACAGGACGATCCCATCCATGGACATCTATCCGAAAATCATCTTGGCACCTGCATTTGCCACTCAGGTCCCTGCATCGTCCCTTCGGGCCTTCCCTCCCACCACATGGTGATTTCTTGTCTTGTTTCCGCCTCCGCATTCCTACCCAGAACTGTCACATCAGATGAACATGCCGTAGGTGACCTCTCACTACTTCAGGCTCCAGGCTTCTCAAAGCCAACGTGTTAGGTGAGCTCCAGCAGTCGGTGGTGTGATGGTTTTCATTAAGCACTGAATCTTGCCTGGCAGGGACAGAGCTAAGAAATGCATACGTTATTTAACAGAAGGGCTTTGCTGATGACTGATAAAATTAAATGAGCTGCTCTGGGCTAAGGAGGCATTTGAAACAGAATTTCCTCTTTTGAAGAGACAGTGACAAATCTATTTGATAGGTCTGCATGTCAAGTATTTTTGGGTTGAAAATTTAACAGAATCTGTTGTTAGGCAAGGTGAATAAGACTGGCTTAAGTTATGAACTAGACTTTTCCCTCGAAAATGTTTCTTTTCGTCGCATTATTAAAGCCATGCCTGCCTATACAATTTTTATTTTAAAAAAGTAGAAAAACCTCACCCGTGATTGAATAAAACTTGACATTTGCAGCATTTTCTTCCCACCTTTTGTCTATGTGAGTGCATGAGTATACAGCTGACCAACAGAGGGGTTAGGCACCCATACCCTGCACAGCTGAAAACCCACATGTAACTTTTAACTCCTGAAAAACTTAGTTGTCCCTCGGTATCTGCAAAGGTCGGGTTCTAGGACCTGCTGCGGATATCAAAATCGCAAATGCCCCAAGTCCTCTAAATAAAATGGCATCGATCAATGCATATAATTGACCCTCTGCATCCTTGGATTTCCAACTGCAGGTCAAAAACAGTATAGACATTTATTTGAAAAAAAAATCCATGTATAAATGAACCCATGCAAGTTCAATCCTGTGTTGTTCAGGGTCAACTATACATACAGGGGTGGGCAACCATTGGTAAATTATCAGCCATCTTTACCTAAAAGATAAATCATACCAATAATAATGACTCCATTCAGTAGGTATATAATTCCTTATTCTGACTCCATTCTGATCCTTGCTTTCGGGTCATGATTCACGAAAGGGTAGAAATCGTTTTAAGCCTTTTGATAGGCATTTCCATATGGCTTTCCAGGAATTCTGGTACAATTTGTAATCCCACCAGTAATGTGTGGGTTTTTAACTTGTGTGGGGGTTGGCTATTAAAAACTCAGAACAGAACTCACTTCATATGTTTTGGTATTTTCCAAAATATTTGCTAATTTGTTAGGTGAAAACACTATCATATTGCTCTTTGAAATGACTAATGAAATGTAAGACATTTTAGGCTTTCAAGTTACTTTTAAAAAAGGTACCACGTGAAGAGCTTTGCTCTGTTTCTACTCCTTCTGGTTCCTAACTCACTCAGTGAGGAATTGCGACCAGTATAACCTAGAGCATGCCTTTTGAAGTAAAGCCACATCACTTTTTTGTAACCTGAATAGTTCCCTGGCAACAGGTGATCCAATCCTTCTTGTTCAAGCAAGCATGCTACAGAAGCCAAAATTAATAACCATTTTTAAAACATACATCTAACCTCCCTCGTCTCTCTTAAAGAACATTTTTAAAAGATCTACTTTATAATGCAAGCTATTAGTTTAAAAATCACCCTGCTGCTTCTATTTCTCTTTCACTCAATGGTGGCTTGAAAGCCTCTCTCTTTCTCCGTTTACATTCTCCATCTTAACCTGCATCCAAGTTTCCATAGCACTTTGTCCTTGCCTTTTGCACGCCCCCCCCTTTCCTCTTGACCCTCCTGTCTGAATTTCCTCTACCCACACTTCAAATTTGGTATCACAAATGTCTAGAGTCATTTTTGCTAAAGAATGAACTCTGGTGGATGAAATGATCAGACAGACATCCACATGCGTATAGACATACCCTTTCTTCACCCTGCCTCTCTGACCCCTGTGAGCAGTCAATACCTAAAACGGGGCTTTGCAGAATGCCCTGGTGTTTGCATGACAAAACCCCATCTCAGGCTGAGTTAGCATTTGTTAAAGTCCAGAAAAACAAACATTTAAAAAGGAATTATAACATGCCCACTACTTTCAAGGTATTGTGCTATTTGCTCAATAAACAGAGCCATTTGCAAAGATGAAGAATATCCCTTTCCTGCTCTCCACCTGCCTTCAGCTAGAAAGAGGAAAACCATGAACATGGGGAGAAAAACCCTCCCTATCAAAATAAATGTAACAATGATGCAATTCAAGAGAAATAGCTTAGAAAGGTCACAGCCTCTAGACTAGTGAATTAAAACGGTAATGTGGAGTCCCTCACCCGCTTTCTTCAAAGAAAACACAGTCAACCCAGATGGAAAGATAGCACAGCAGGCTCTCCAGCTTCCAACTTTGCAACATAGTCTGGTCCAGAAAAGGTGGCCCCAAATTTTGGATTCTCAAAATGGGTTAGTTCGCAGAGGTGCTGTAAAAGCCTACAACGGAAGGTGTGCCCATTGCATCCTTTGCTGTTTGAATTTCCACTACATGCCAGGAACTGCACCATTCACTGGGGATATGGGGATATCCTTGTGCACACATCAGAGGCGGATCTTGCTTTCCCATAGTTTCCAAGGAGGAATATAGTTTGGCTCTAGGTGACCTTGTTTTTTCTTACTCATTCCCCCTCCCCACCCCACCCCCTCACCACAGTATTTCATGTTTCTTTGTAAAATGCCATAAATTCCTTCCCCAAAGCTGGATATAAACAACAAAAGAATGTTTTTACTTAGTTACGTGTCAGCATTTCTTGCTTTGTACTTGATTAGCTACTTGAGGATAAGGGTTCTGTCTCCCTCATTAGAACATGGTATTTAATCTTTGAATTTGTCTTACTATTACACATTCTATGCAATATATTTCTCAATAAATGTTTGTAGATATAATTATCCCACTAAAATAGTTTCTATGAGCACTGCCCTTGATCAAAACCACTGTTCTGTAGTCACTCAGGCAAGAGGCACTGAAATATTCAAAATAAAGTATTGCCACAGAAAATATGTTTAACAAATCTGCTGGAATATGGATAGATAAGGGCCACCCAAACCTGCCAGCTTGGTTTTCAAGGAACAAACAGATGGCCAATAGTTTATTATAATCAAGGTGAAAATGGCTTCACTCAAAGAAATTTTACAGATTCTAGCTGAAGTTCAGCATAAAGATGAAAAAGAGGGCTGTTGCAGAAGTAAATTAAATGATTGTATCTTGCCCAGTTTCCATTTGACACCCAAAGGGAAGGAAATTAGAAATGAAAAGGTTGGGCTTTTCTTTGGAAATGATCCTTCCCTGGGCTGACTTTGCAGGGAGTGCTAATGGTGCAATGCCAAGGGGGAAATGCAGGAGCTGACCCAAGATTTGATCAGCACAGCATTTGATTCAGTGACTAGTTCCCCTGTCTGTTCTCTGTAAGACACTTCCCTAGGCGAGATGGGAGCTTGAGGGAGATAGAAGACTGTGAGGGAGGAAAAATGAAAAACACTCAAAAGAGATGAATTCTGGTCCCACAAAATAAATCTGTATTTCCTTTAAATAAGGAATCAAGGCTCAGAAAGTTAAGCAACATCCCCCAAATCACAGTCAATAATTTACATCTGTAAAAGCCCAGCGACTGAAACAGTGGAATGACCAGAATAACTAGTGGCTATGATGTGCACTGTGGCAGCCAACCAGCCTGATCCGGGCCCTGATCAATGCCCCCTGGCCGTCCCAGCCCTGCCACCAATTGGCCCCCAACTTCCCAATCTGGGGCAGGGTCTATCAGCCAACCACCTTTGGCCCCTCCCCCAGCCAGCCCCACCCCTGAACATGCCCCCTGTACCCTAACCAGGGACGGGGCTGGCTGGCCAACCACTGCAGCCCCTCCTCCCCATGCCAGTCTGACCTGATGGGCCCCCATGGGGTGGGCCGGCCGGACCCCACCCATGCACAAATTCGTGCACCTGGCCTCTAGTTAATAAAAATGAAGAGCAATAGGAACAACTGATAGAGACTAATTAAGAAGTTTCCAACTCCTCCAAGTGCAATTTCAAGGGCAAACCCTGGCTATGGGATCCCAGATGACTTGGTTATATTGGAAAATTCCGAAGGAAGAAACTCATTTATCCATCAAGGCTAATGTAATCCTTGGGTCTTTTCTTTTATGACTCTGATCTTTTGTCTCCTTTCCCCTCATGCACTATAATGTAGTTTTTAAAGAAATGAGATGGATGAGATATACCAAGCTTTTACATGCAAAATATGATTCATGAGGTTGTGAGTATATCTTACTTATTATAAAAATTTTCTTTTTATGACAATATTAATTTTTAAATAAATATATTTAAAGCTTTAAATAAATATATTAAATGTTTTATCTTAACAAAAGATTTCTATTACCAATCAAATACTCCATTTCATGCATATCAGGAAAATGTCTCTATTCTTTCTTACTCCTAATCTTTTAGCCTTCATAACTCATTATTAAAATGGAAATAATCAAGCTCTTCTTGAAGAGTGCTAGAACAATTAAAGATAATGTCTATAATATGTCTTATTTAGGATCTAATTCAAGATAAGCACTTTGTGTCGTTAATGTTGATTGTAATATTAATGCACATGTCTTTCTCCTCTATCTTAACTAATAAAAGCGAAATATTAAAATTAACCATTTCTCCGGGATGGGGTTAGCCACACCCACCAGCCAGTCAGAGCTGCTGTATGCAAATTAGCCCAGCCAAGATGGCGGAGGCCGCAGCCTGGTGTGCAGCTTTTCCAGGGCTGCGGCCTCCGCCACCTTGGGAGCCTCCCGCCTGGGAAGGCATCCAGCGCCTTGGGCCTGCGGATGCCTTCCCAGGCGGGAGCCTGGGGTGGGGGAGGCGGTGACTAGGAGGCTGGACCCCGTGGCCCCCGCCTGGGAGGCCCGCGGGGGTCCGGCCGGCGCCGCCACAGCCTCGGCTTCCCCGGGCAGGAGCCTTCCGGGGCGCGGGGATGAGGTGGGTGGCCCGTAGGGTCAGTGGGAGCTGTGGCCAGCCTGAAAACTGCCCTCAGCCCCTCACCCAGGCTTGCCACACCCCCTGGGGTGAGGGTCTCCACTGGGGAGCTTGGCCAGCTTGCAAACAGACATTGGCCCCTCACCCAGGCTGGCCAGGCACACCAGCAGGTGGACATCCCCAGAGGGGTCCCAGACCAGGAGAGGGCACAGGCCGGGCTGAGGGACCCCCCCCCCCGCCAGTGCACAAATTTTTGTGCACCGGGCCCCTAGTTCCATCATAAAGTCCCAATGGAGTAGCTGTTTTGTTTAGTGGATAGTTGTTATTTCTCTGCATTGAGTTTTTATTTTTTTTAATATATTTTTATTGATTTCAGAGAGGAGGGAGAGGGAGAAATAGAAATATCAATGATAAGAGAGAATCATTGATTGGCTGCTCCCTGCATGCCCCCTACTGGAAATCAAGCCCACAACCCAGGCATATACCCTGACTGGGAATCAACTATGACCTTCTGGTTCACAGTCAATGCTCCACCACTGAGCCACACCAGCTGGGCTGTTTTTATTTTATAGGTACTGTACGTCTGATGATCTAGGATTTAAGTCCACAGCATTTTCATTACTGAGAATTAGAAAAGAGGAGGCTTGGGGCTTGATCAGGGCAGACAATTCTTAGAATTCCAAGAAATGGTAGCCAATAAGAAGAAAGAAGATGAGAAGGTGAAGTAAAGGGAAGGGGCGGAGGAGGGGAGAAAAAAAATACCCAAGAAGCCAAAGGAAGAACAGAGTGAACGAAGGCTTTTCACTCTTCACTATTAATGGCAAAATACCTTCTCATCCAATGGTTCTCGGGCTACCATCAAAGGCTTCCCTCGCTTCTTCCCTTGAGTCTCCTCAGGATCTTTGCAGGCAGCTCTTCTCCCCCCTCCTCCTGCCACCTCAGGCTGAGCTGAGTTCCTATGCCTCCTGCAATCTGCCATGTGCCATGCTGCCGGCTGGGCTGGATGTGTGAATTCCTGCGTTCCCTGAACTGCACTGCCAGAAGGCTCTGCACCTCTCGCAGACCCAGGGTGTAAACTGAAGAGTATTTCCCTCCTGGGACGACCTCGCATCATCCAGGTGCTATGCAACTAACCGACAAGCAAACTCCTTGTCTTGATGACATCTCTGCCATCGCTCAGAATGGCTACAAGCGAGTGTTAAAAGCCCACCCTTTGCTAGCTGTGTTGTGAAGCGGTTTCGTCAGAGCAGAGTTGATGCGCACACCAGAAATGGTTGTAGAGAGCACACACTCACCTTATGAAAGTCACCTTCTAGCTCAAGGGGTCCCTGTCCAACTGGTCTCCTGGGCCCGGAGCTCTCTCTGCATGTTGGAGAGTGTAAGACCTCAGTGGTAGTGCAATGGAATCCCTGAATGGGAATCACATGTCAAAAGGCAGCAAGGCAGGCTGGGAGGACCACTGGTCTAGAAAGTGGTAACTTGTGTTCAGCTATGAAATGAAACCTAATGCTAAAATACAGCTTGAGCTTCCCTGATGATCCCCAGTCTAGTTGTGCTTTCAAAAGACTTCAACTGGATTACACTTGTCCCAAGCCTAGTGCCCACTCACCAAACCACTCTAAACTATTCAAGCTCATTGAGTCCAGAAGAACCCAATGTGGCCCTGGGGGCAATGTTGACATATGTGAGAATTGCTTCTTCAGGTCCATCCATTAAATCAACAAATATTTATTAGACAACATCCCAGGTTATAGGGTTTTAGAAAGATCCACCTGAAGCTCCTCATAAGCTAAAGTCTCTTTCCTGTCTCAAAGGAAAGAAAAGCCATAACAATATTTTAAAACTGTCAACAAATCAGCTCTTCTGTTCTATTTCGGGACATTTTGGTCACTTTTTATCCTGGACCCAATCATCCTTCTGCCTGTTTAGGGCTTCACTGCTTCATCTCTGAATTCACAGGAGCTCAACACAGCTCTATGCAGTTATTATAATTGACCAACAGCCTTTACCCGGACAGCAGAGTCCAGAAAGTCAGAAACAAGGGCAAACTATTGACTGAATATACCAGCAACAACTCTGATCAAAACTTAGCATTAGAGCCTGGCCAGTGTGCTCAGTGGTTGAGTGTCAACCCATGCACCCAAGTTCAAATCCCAATCAGGGCACACACCTGCATTGTAGCTCAATCCCCAGTGGGGCAGGGTGTTCAGGAGGCAGCCAATCTATGTTTCTCTCTCATATCATCAATGTTTCTCCCCCTCTCCCTTCCTCTCTTTCTCAAATTAATAAAAACATACTGTTAAAAAACAGCATTAAACAGCTTTCTAAATGAGTAAATATAGTCATGAGAAATTTGGTAAAATTACATACAAAATGTGATTGCCACCAGGGATGGCAAAGGAAGTGTATACTCAATAATCACGAGATGAAATATTTAGAGTACACACCTACAATTAACGATAAGAGTGTACTTCAATAATCTAGGAAGTAACCCTTTGTCCCTAAAAATTACGTGCTTTTGTCTGCATCACCCTAGCACTATAGGTGCAGGTCCGCTGGGCCTTTACACACGTTGCTTTACCTCATCAGGAGCTTTCTTGGTGTTTTTCTTTCCCACCAGCAAAGGGGAGGCCTCGCTTTGCATCCCTGCATGTCCCCAGGGACAGTGCAGTCCTCTGCACAACACTGACACTCAGTTCTAGAACTGGGCTCCATTTCACCAGTCACTGAGGTCCTCCTTTTCATCTTACTCATTGTCACTTCCCTGTCGATGATGTCTGACTCAGCTCAGCTACCAGACTTGTTTCTCAGTTACTCTCTCCAAATTGATAAACCAGTGCTCTGGAGAAAAGAGAAAAAAAAAATACACCAAAATGCATAGGCTTCATCATTATTTCTTAGTTCAGGGACCGTATTATCACCAATAAGCATTTCACCATTGCAAACATAGAGTCCGTTTGTGTCACTGGGAATTGGAGCGTCCTCACAAGGTCCTCAAGAGAAGGATGATAAATAAAGTGACAGACAGAAGACAGAATGCTCACACCTGGCCCAGGCCCTGGTCCGGTTAATATCCTGCCTTGTCTCTCACACCATGCTTTGTACTCCCCATGGAGACATGAAATAGCATATGAGGGAAAATACCTGGGGCCGAAGAAAACGGCACGGATAAAAAGGCCTCCTGTGTGCAGACCCATTCTTCCCTGGGTCTTGGCTCTAAATCCAAATAATAGCACCTGCATCTTTTCAATGCAAAAGGAAGTGGTGAAGGTCGTGAATAAACCTAAGAGTTTGACCTCAAGGGGCACTGGCTACTTGGAGTATTATTGTCTTATTCACATATTCAGCAGTTATTTTTTAGATGGCATTTTTGGGGCGCAGTGCTAGGTGGACACTCAAAAGGAGACACAGGTTATCAAGACCTTGACCCTGCCCTTGAGGTACTTACAGTGAAGACTCAAAGGGGGGCACCATGGACTGTGCCTGACCCACCACAATGAATACATAGAGAAACTGCAAGTCAGCATTTAGAAACGTGGACAGCAAGTAATGTTATATCTATTGAAGCTAATAAGACAAATTCAAATTGGCATTCTATGTCTTATTTGTAATTTATTTTCCATAATGTCAATGCTTACTGCATTTTATAAAGGTACAATGAATTGGAAACTAAAAAACAACTTGTCCTTAACCAATGACAGTTGGAGCGGCACTTGTCACATACACACATGACGCAAACACAAGGCAGATAAAGACAAAAGCTAAAATAGCCCAATGGCATCGGGGAGAGGAAGACTCTGAAAAAGATGGGTGCAGAGGTGGAGGAAGCCTGAGAATGTGTAAAACTTCACCTTTCCAAGCTGAAGGAAATTAATCAAAAGAGGTAAAAATTATTGACACTAGTACTAGACATGGTCCCTAGGTGGTAGTTTAAATACCCAGAAATATCATTTGGTTTATATTTGAACCAAATATAAAAAAAAGATTCTGGAAATCAAAACAGACTTTCCTCCTCTAAGGAAAAACAGAGTGGTCGATTACAAGCAAGGAAATTCTCAAAAAATACCCACCAATGTTAGACTGCAGCGGGATTGGGACTGGGACATGGAGAGACCCCAGGGCAAGCTCCTCCCCGTGCCTTCTGGAGCCACCTTTCCCTCCCCCTTCAGTACCATCCCAGGCCAACCAGGTGGAGCGGAGGAGCAGGTAAACGCGGTAATCCTTTAGTCTAGCAGAAGGTAGACGCCAAGCTAGTAGCAATGTCGTAGCAGCAAGGTTTGCAACCGCGGTCCGGGTAAAAAAGAGGCCGACAAAAAGGAGGAAAATGCCTGTAACCACAGAGACCAAGTTCGTGCTAGCCACAGGGTTTCTCTGAAACCAACTCTGCAAGGAGTCTGCTCACACCCCCGGTGGGAAACCTGGGTTTCCCTCTTCGGCGAGGTGGTCTCTGGTGTAGGAGTTTTAAAGCCAGAGGTGAAAACCAGTTAACTGCCCCGCTTCCAAAACGGAAACCATCCCGCACGCCACGATATTTTGAACTTAATTTTTTAAAAAAAATCAATTTGCAATGAATATTATAGGAATAAATATATTACTCACAATTTGGGTGCTCTTGAACATTTTCAGCTGAAAAGACTCACGAAAAATGATTTTAAAGCTGGTCAGGGCTGCCCCTTAGGGAAAACTCTGTGTGTTGTTTTTCTATAGACGCGCGTGGCGTGCGGAGAAGGTCCGCGCCTGCGCCTACACACGCGTAAAGCCAGTGGGTGACGCCCAGCAGGTGTGGCTAGTGGTTGAGCATCCACCTCTGAACCAGGACCAGCTCAGGGCACAAGCCAGGATTCGGGCCCAGTCCCCAGTAGGGGACGTGCAGGATGCGGCCAACCAACGAGTCTCTCTCGTCATTGATGTTTCTATATGTCTCACTTCCTCTCTGAAGTCAATAAAAATATATTTAAAACAAACAAACAAACAGGGATTAGTTAGAGGCTACATTACCCACAGCAGCCGCTGCCTTTCTTGGGAAGCTGAGAGATCATCATGTTATAAGAGAAGAGTTCACACGTTTGAGATAAACATTATTGTTCTGGCAAACAGGAAGACAGACTCCCCATCTTAAGAAAAAAAAATAAAACAAAAAAGAAGACAATGAGAGAAACAATAGGGAAATGGGCATGTCTCCTCTACATGGCAATTCTGTTCCCCAAACCCTCCTTTCCCTCCTTTCCCCGCAAAGGGACAGGTTTTAGAGGAAAGAGTGAGAGGGGGTGGACAGAGAAGGGGAAGAAGGGAAGAGAAGGGTTTCACTTTATAAGAATTTTAATTGAAAACAAAAAGAAATAACAACTGTAATAAATTCTCAAATAAATTTTAAAGCCCTGAGTGAAATACATGGTCAAAATATGGTAAGAAAATATAATAACATGATGGATGAGGATTTAGCAGAGTTAGGAATATTTTCATAGAACATAAAACTGCATCTATCAAACAAGTGGCAGTATCAGAGCCACAGGAAACATGATTTGGAAAACACATGAAATGTAACAGATAATGACAAAAAGAATTAAAAATGTTAAAAGGAAGAATGGAGGAAAATATGGAGGAAAATATTATATATATATTCTGTATCTTAAACATATCTTATAATAATTTAATATATCTTATATCTAACAAATTGATAATTGCTAATCATAAATAAAAGTGAGGTTTTTTAAATAATAAAACAAATATACAGATGAGGAAGATCTAGGTCAATAAACTGAAAGGGCTCACAAATCCTGAAACAAAATTAATAAATATATCAGCATTGGTTAATGCTGAGGAAAAAAATAAGTAAAATTATTGTACTGAAAGGATCAAGAAAGAATTATAATACTTTCCAGGTTTACCCATGCTGTTGCAAATTGTAAGAGTTCTTACTTTTTTACAGCTGTGTAATATTCCATTGTGTAGATGTACCACAGCTTTTTTATCCACTCTTCTGCTGACAGGCACTTAGGCTGTTTCCATATCTTAGCTATTATAAATTATGCAGCTATGAACATAGGGGTGTATATATTCTTTCTCATTGATGTTTATGATTTCTTAGGATATATTCCTAGAAGTGGGATCACTGGATCAAATGGCAGTTCTATATTTAATTTTTGAGGAAATGCCATACTGTTTTCCACAGTGGCTGCACCAATCTGCATTCCCACCAGCAGTGCACAAGGGTTCCTTTTTCTCCGCATCCTCTCCAGCACTTGTTGTTTGTTAATTAATTGATGGTAACCATTCTGACAGGTGTGAGGTGATACCTCATTTTAGTTTTTATTTGCATGTCTCTGATGATTAGTGATGTTGGGCATTTTTCATATATTTATTAGCCATCTATATGTCCTCTTTGGAGAAGTGTCTATTCATGGCCTTTTGCTCATTTTTAAATTGGATTATCTTCCTGATGTTAAGTTGCATAAGTTCTTTATATACTTTGAAAATTAACCCCTTATTTGATGTATCATTGGCAAATATATTCTCCCATGCAGTGGGCTACTTTTTCATTTTGTTGATAGTTTCTTTTGCTGTGCATAAGCTTTTAGTTTGATGTAGTTCCATTCATTTATTTTTCCTTTGTTTTGTTTCTCTTGCCCTAAGAGATGTATTGGCAAAAATGCTGCTACATATGATGGCTGAGATTTTACTACCTACATTTTTTTCTAGGACTTTTATAGTTTTTTAACTTAAAGTCTTTTATCCATTTTGAATTTATTCTTGTGTATAGTGTAAGTTGGTGGTCTAGTTTCTTTTCTTTCTTTCTTCTTTTTTTTTTACAAGTGTCTGTCCAATTTTCCCAACACCATTTATTTAACAGACTATTTTTACTCCATTGCATGCTCTAGCCTCCTTTGTCAAAAATTAATTGATCATAATGGCTTGGGTTGATTTCTGGGCTCTCTGTTTGGTTCTATTGCTCTATATTCCAGTTCTTGTGCCAGTATCAGACTTTTTTTATTACAATGGCTTTAGAGTATAGTTTGAGGTATTATGATCCCTCCAGCTTTGTTTCTCTTTCTCAAGATTGCTGTGGCTATTTTTTTGGAATGTTTGTTCTAAATTTATGAAATATACCTATGGCTTTTAATAGGGATTGCATTGAACTATAGATGCTTAGGATAAGATGGACATTTTAATGATGTTAATTCTTGCATCATTAACACAGTATATGCTTCCACTTGTTTGTATCTTCCTCTATTTCCTTTGTCAATGTCCAATACTTTTCTGAGTATAGATCTTTTACCTTCTTAGCTTATTTTATTCATCAGTATCTTCATTTTTTGCCACAATGGTAAATAGGATTATTTTTTAGTATAAAAATGCCATCGATTTCTGGATGTTAATTTTGTATCCTGCTACTTTGCTGAATTAATTTATTAAATCTAATAGTTTTTTGGTGGAGTCTTTAGCGTTTTCTATGTACAATATCATGTCATCTGTGAATAATGATAGTTTTACTTTCTTCTTTCCAGTTTGGATGCCTCTTATTTTTTTTTTCTTTAACCACAGTTCTTGTGAGGCATTAAATGTTCAAAGTTTCTCCAATTGGGACAAAAGAGCTAATAGCAAACTCCTTGCAGCTCCAGGTGGTAGTAAATCCACCACAATATTGGCAATTTATTAGATTTTCCAAACCTCTTCCTATTTGGAAAAGCAGTGAAATATTTGAAAAAGAAAAAAAATGCATTCTTTGGTCCCACTTATTTTTCATTTTTAGCTAATATTCGTACTACACACTCGATATTTTGATATTGACATCTGCTTCATGTTTTGCTTGTTCTTAAGTGTTCACCTCAGTTGATGTGAACTCAACCTTTGGGTGACGTCTGTCCTTTGAACCACAAAATTGCTTGAGGCTTCCCCAGGAACCCATCATGGGAATAACAGGGATCGTTGCCTTCCTCAGAACCACATTCATGTGTCTTCCTTATAAGGTTGATATTAGTGTTGGAATGCCCTGCCTGCTACTGTCTTCTGGAAACCATCTCACACTTCTTCGCCCAGGCCAGAGGATTAGCTCATGGCACAAGATTCACAATAGCACCCATGTTCATATCCCATCAGAGCACCTCTGATCTACCATTTCATAGCCAAGGGCTTACATTCAATCCACCTGTCTATTTGACTGGAGCTCCCTCCATTCAACTTTAGAATTAAAACAGTGTATGTTTTGGGAACAGGAAGTGCATCTCATAGGTGCTTTGGGGTAAAATTTGAGAGATGCATGAGGATGCAAGCTTTGAAAATAATCAAATGTGTGAATAAAGGAGCTTAAACAATAGAGAAGGTGTTTTTTAATTTACAGCATTTTATTAATGGGTTAGTCAACATTTACTCGGAATGCACTGAGTATAGATGTAACAGACATGTGGGAAGATTGCAAAAGATAATTTTTTCTGCTTGCAAAACTCCAACTCATGTAGTCTAATGGTAGACACCACCTAAAGACATGAGCGCAGCTAAGAATACAAATCATGGAGTTTTATTTTCAAACAGAACAAATTGGAAGCCAGAATCTAGGCAATTTGACAAAGCTTTCAGACACTCTGTTCCATCATGCCTAGGGTGGGCCTGGTCTTCGTGGTACAAGATGGCTGTGGAGTTCTAGACATCTCATTAGCATTCCAGACAGCAGATTAAAGGAAGAAATAGAAGAGGCCTTCTCTTCCCTTTTTTGGAGACTTCTCACAGATCCCACACAAGATTTCTGTCTAAATCCCAGTTTAGCAACTTGGCTGCCTATAGCTACAAAATAGGCTAGAGGAAGGAGGGTTTGTGTGGTTTTATTTTTAACCAGCTAAGTAATGAGCCAGCTAAAAATCAGCATTCTTAATAGTGAGATAGAATGGGAGAATGGATCAGTTATTAGGATACAAAATGTAGGCATACACAAGCACATATATACATAATTCTTCTTAGAGAAGGGACCATCACTACTAAGGCACCATAAGGTACCACTTGAGGCTGAGAAGATAAAGTCCAAGTCAGGATCTGAAGGTCTGAGGTGGGAATGATTTTCAAATGCCAAGATTCTGACATTTGTTGTCATGTCCAAGGAAGAAGTGGGGGGAGTAAGTGGAGCGAAGATAAGGCACCAAGAATATGTGAAGGGACCAGAGAACTCTGGTGGTGCAGTGAATTAAAAATCAAAAGAGGGAAAAGGAAGGGAGGAAGGGGAGGGAAGGGGAGAGAACAGGACAGGAGGGGAGGGGAGGGGAGGGGAAGGGAGAAGAGAAAAAAAATACTTAGGTGGTAAAGCAGCTAAAAGGGTTTGCACAATAGGGGTGGCCAATATCCAAACCTGCCTCCATTTGACCCTACTTACTGCATTTGTGAAGTTCCTTAGAGAGTGTGTGTTGTGGGAGGAGGTTAAATCTAGCAAAAAAAAAAAAGACTAGGAAGGACCCTTAGCCAGGTCAGCATATCCTACAAGGGACCATGTACATGACATAACATTAAGAAAAAGCAGCATTAAGAGGAAGTATTAAAACAAATGTGACTAACCAAACAAGAGACCCCTCTCAGAAGTCACAAACATCCTGGGGGCTCTGAGAAACAGAAATACCACGGGTCATGAAATGGGATTTGGAGCTAATTTCTTCTAGAGCAGAAAAGGCACTTCCATGTGAACTAAGCTGCTATAAAATTTCCACTTCTCTCTCATGTCAATCTCCCAACATATGTGTGAAGAGGATGAAGAAATGTTTATTTGAGCTTTAGTAAAATATAAACTTTATAATGCAGAAAAACACAGTTAAATGCCATCCAGCCGGTAAGCAGTTAAACCAGAGCCAGAGCTTGTGCTTTGTCATAGCCTCCTTCAGTTAGGGAGGAAGTGTGTGTCATCTCATCAGCTGAGAGAGACAGCCTACAGTGACATGCTCAAATGCATGACTGAGGCTAGATTTGGCAGAAGAGTGCCCTGATTGATTAGTAATGTCTGCTCTGTGCTTTGGACTTGGGGTGTTAGCTGTCATGCAGATCTGTTGTCCTCCTTAGACCATGATGACACTCTAATTGCTGAGATTTACAGCAACACTATTAGGTGTAATAGATGTAATAGACCATGAATGTTCAGACTTGCTAAGAAAAGCAATTTTAATGTTACATGTTTCTAAGTAAAGTCTTATTTAATGTAGAACAGGAAATCAAAGAGGCAGAGCCTCTACGAAGATAGCCTAGTTTACTGATGGCCAATAGACATATGAAAAAATGCTCAGTGTCACTAATCATCAGAGAAATGCAAAATAAAACCACAATGAATTATCACTTCACACCTATAATCAATAAATCAATAAATAACAAGTGTTGGCAAGGATGTAGAGAACCCTTGTGCTTTGCTGGTGGAAATTCAGATTGCTGTAGCCACTGTGGAAAAAAACAATTAAAATGGAACTGCCTATGACCCAGCGATCTCACTTCTGGAAATTTATCTGAAGAAAACCAAACACTAACTTGAAAAAATATATGCACCCCTATGTTCATTGCAGCATTATTTACAATAGCCAAGGTTTGGAAGCAACCCAAGTGCACATCAGAAGATGAGTGTATAAAAAAGCTGTCATACATTTACTCAATGAAATACTACCTGACCATAAAAAAGAAGGAAATCTTACCCCTTGCAACAGCATGGGTGGACCTGCAGAGCACTATGCTAAGTGAAATAAGCCAATCAGAGAAAGACAAATAACATACGATTTCACTCATATGTGGAATCTAATGAACAAAATGAACTAACAAGCTAAAAAGAGACAAGATTCATAGATAGAAAACAGGCTGACAGCTGTCTGGGGATGAAGTGGGGTTGGAGAGCTGGCTCAGGGATCATGAAATCATCAAAAAAGAAAAGAAAAAAATTCAAGGACACAGACAACAGTGTGGTGGCTGCTAGGGTAGGGGTGTGGGAAAGTACAGAAGAGCATAGGGAGGATAAATGGTGATAGAAAGAAACTTGACTTGGGGTAGTGAACACACAATATGGTGTCCAGAAGGTGTTTTATGGAATTGTGGACTGGAAACCTGTATAATTTTATTAACCAGTGTCACCCCAATAAAATTAATAAAAGGGAAAAAGTGATACCTTAGTTTACCTAGTTCTACCTACGATGTCATACTTCAACTTCTATAACTCTCTATAAAAATATCAGCCACCCTTGGGATTCCTTGTGGAAGAGGAATAATTATAAGTAAGGCAACATTAAATAACATGGGCAAAATTTCTACTGTGTGATACGTGTTATACTGAACCCTTCAGAGATCGTATCTAATTCTCTCAGCAACCTGCAAGGTTCATGCTACCATTATCTTCATCTTCTAGGTGAAAAAACCAAAATCTTGTCTAAGATTTCAGTAAGAATCTTGCCCAAGGTCCTACAGCTGGTAACCCACTTCTCACTGCCTCTAGGAGTGAGCTCAGGGATGCTAAGCATAGCCTCACCAGGAGCAGTAAAAATACTCATTCCATAACTGAGTCCTTCCTCAGGACATGATCAGTGCCAACATGGATTAACAGCTGTAGAAGCAGCTGGGAGGGTAGTGAAATATTCATTCTCAGGTATATTATTGGTTTGCTTCCTA
>PVJC01012529.1:0-39542 GCA_004026665.1 Murina feae
AGAGCAGAAAGTAGAACAGACTGATTCCTGTGAACAGGTTGGAAACATGTTGTAAAGGACTAAGTCTATCATTGCAGTTGCCTTTGCCATTTCACCAGTCAAATATTACTCTTCTTTTGAAGAAATTAAAAGAGTAAAGGATATAAAAAGAGGCCACATAGAAATAGAAAGAATGATGACTCAGTGACTCCATATCAAGAAAGAGTGAAGGAGAGAAAAAAGATGAGCATGAGAAAGACAGTCTAATTGATTTTGTATGTAATTCTAAAATAGATTACTCCTAGGGATTAGGTTATAAGATTTTTTTACTTGTGTGTTTCTTTTTTCACTTCTTAGAGAACTTTTTTACCTTTTTGGGACTCATCATTCATATTGAATCTATAATAATAAAAGTGTAATATGCTAATTAGACCAGACAGCTGAACAACCTTCCAGATGCTCATCCAGATGAAGCTATGGTGGCAGAGGCCAAGGAAGAGGCAGTAAGGGACAATCAGGCAGGCAGGCAAGCAGTTAGGGGCAATCAGGTAGGCAGGCAAATGATTAGGGGAAATCAGGCAGATAGGCAAGTGGTTAGAGGCAAGGAGGCAGGTATGCAGAGTGGTTAGGGATGATGAGGCAGGCAGGCAGGCCAGCAGTTAGGAGCCAGTGGCCTCAGATTGCGAAAAGGATGTACAACTGCCAGTTTAGGCCTGATTGAGCCTATATCTGCAGTCGGACATCCCCCGATGGGTCCCGGATTGTGAGAGGGTGCAGGCCGGACTGAGGGACTCCCCGCCCCCATGCGCAAATTTTGTGCACCAGGCCTCTAGTAATTGTTCAATATTGTTGTAAATGAGTATAATGAGGAAAAGTGGTGAATTTATGTCTTGTTTCATATAGGTGGAAAGGCTGAGATCCTCCTGAAGCTACATATTAGTGTATCTGAGTTATTAAGTAGGATTTGTAAATGGTCTTTGATAGAGGCAATAGTTTGGTAATCAATTAAATTTGAAAAGTTAGTGATTGATAACCGGAGAGATATAACCAAACAATTAACTGAAATTTGCACAAGTAAATGTATATACATTATACCTCAACAAATAAAAACTATTAGGAGATACTGTAGAGCATATAATCAAGGAAGGCATTCTGAGGAAGAACATAATCATTATGATTAGATGTAAATTCAACTCCACAGTTTGAATTGATTAATATCTTCAATTAAAGGCAATGAATATCAATGGTATTTCTATAGCTATATTGATCTATATAGGAGCTCTTAGGATAGCTCAAACTTTAAATATAAAATTGTAAAAATATTTACTTTTCTCACTTAATAAGAAATTATACTAAGGTGTGAGCATACTGTTTATTATGGTTAAGAAAATTGTAAACATGCTTTATTATAAATTGCTTTATAAATATCCACTGATTTGTTGGCATGTATGAAGCAACATTTTAAGCTTAATACTATTATATAATAAATACTGATGTCAGGCTTATTTTATAATTAAAATAAAAGCAATTGAACACCTACAATTAATTAAAATGTAAGATAAATATATTTTATTAAACTTATTTTCAATCCAGATCCTGTGAGAAATAAAATATCTATTGTAAATAAGAAAGCAACCTCTTTCTTCTTATTTATTTATTTACTTATTTTGTATATAAATATCTACTTGTCATGGATAAACATATAACTCATCTACCTTTTATTAAGGACTTTCACTAAAGACTCAGTTCTGTACCAAGGCATGCACAAGGTGCCTGGATACAATGAAATAAGGATTATACCCTCAAGGATTAATAGTGGGAAGACAGAAACATAATTATAATACAATGTTAAAATTTGGTCAGAGTTACGTACTTATGGAGAAAGTACCAAGTTCCATAAAACATATTTCTAGCCCAAGGAAATTAACAACGGTTATGGCCACAAAAGTGAAATGTATATCAACTTTAAAAACAAAATTCACTGTTAATTTCTATAAAACTTATAACTCATGGTAACTAAAGTTTAAATGTTTTATATTTTAAATTGACCATTATCAATTTAAAATAGAGACTGCAGAGTCTCTATTTTTTTGTTTATATCTGTATTTATCCGTGTACATAAGGCAAAACACTCCAAGTAAAAGAAATAAGAAAGTTAATATATTTTTGTCAAATGTTTTCTCTCTCAAAGTTCCCAAATAAATGCCTGATAATGATTTCAGGCTCAAAGGGCCTCTTTGTAGAATGCCAGTGGGCACGACAATGACCCACAGTTGTATGAGGACCTGACAGCTCTCGGATACGCTCACTCTCAGACACAAACCAGATACTGCACCATCTGCTTTGCTTCATGCTGATCACTCACTTTTTAGGTTAGATAACATGCACAGAAACTATAAACAGTTCATATATTACATGATAATTATCCTTCCTTAAAGATAACAAAAGAAGAAATCCATTATTTTACTTACTCCTAAGCGTTTGAAATTCAACAGATAAGCAATATTTGTCCAACTAAGAAGTAAATATTAGCACATAAATTTTAAACATTCAACTTGTGAAATCTGGGGAAAATTCTCATACAACAATGTTCCTAAAAGTGTTTTTGTTTGTATCACAATGTCCAACAAGCCTAAAGACAGCAAAGATAAATACATTTTTTTAATGTGTAAGACTCTCCCACTAACACATTGTGGAAAGAGAATATACAGCACACTAGAAATGCTTCTACTGTGTCATGATATTGGTTCTTGTGATTACAATGTGATCTTTTATCTCAAAAATTTGATTTTTATTATGAAAGTGTAGAGAAAGCACATTAATGATCTATTTGCCAAAAATAATATTTTAAGATGCCCTCAACCATACAACCTGTAGAGTAAATGTTTTAGGTTTTGCAGCCTATCCATTTAGGGATGATTTTGAGGTAATCAAGGTGATTTTGCCATCTTATGTTATGTCCCTACTCATTCTAACTTCAAAGATGTCTTGGACCTTGGTCATAAATCACACAGCAAAAGGCAGTGTTTATAGAACACTCCCCTTTTTTATAAAAATGTCATCAATTTTCTCTCTCTTACCCTTCGTAGGAGCATTTCTAGCAACAATCATACAGGTACAGTGACAAGATCCTGTAACAGAAATTACTAACAGTGAGTTCCTCATTCTCAGTTGACTCTGACCATTTTATGGGCACCTACTATGCATTAATCAACTTCTAATCCCCTAGCCTAATGGAGAACTCAAGACTTAATAGGTTTATTGACAAAACTTAATAGACTAATTATTATGATGTAAGTTTGTTGACCATACCATAATTAGGAGTTCATAATCCCCTGGAAAAAAAACTTAATCATAATCAAATGACATAGAGAATTTCTGCATTAAAAGTTACAGCTCTATGGCTCTAGTTTTCTTTAATCAAATTTCTGGAAAAGTTTGTCTACAATTTCTAGATGAAATATGGTGTTTAGGTTTTTCCTCCTCTCTGGCTACTTTTTATTAGTCTCTTTTAAAACCATCTTATCTCCCTGATTATTTACCTCCATGGCCCAGATCTAAATTCTCTTTCCTTTTCACTCTTTAAAGTCTGTGTTGTCAACTGTACCCATGTCCAAATCTTTAACAATAACCTTGACAAATAACTTATAAATTAATAGCTCCAGTTCCATGCATTCAACCACTTACTTAATGTCTCACAAACATATAAACAAACTTGATCTCAGTATTTGTTTATCTTCTAATGTTCCAGTGTGTCCTAGCTCACCATCACTCAGCCAGTCATGAAACACAGAAAACTAAGAGGTACACCGTTTAATATACGAAAGACTGAATTGACAGCCATACTAGTAGGTTCCTGAGAAGGTGGGTGGGAACAGGATTTCAGCCACAGGGTAAAATTGGCCTAAAGTAGGAAATGTGTAAAATTCCTTTATTATCATAAGAGTCACGTTTGGAATCAGAAAAATGAAAATGTCTCTTTCTGAAGGCTTTTATTTTCACCGGAAATTACAACATAAACTGTCCTACTAAAAGTGAAGAGAAAAACAGTATGGTTGAAACTTTGAGGAGAGACCAGAGAAACATGGTGGAGATGCCAAGTAAATTTCAATGGCCCCTTTGAATATGCAGATGATTAATTTATAATGAAACAAATATTTCCTGTGGTTGCATATTTCTCCATCAGAGCTCAGTTATGGTGTACGTTGTGGAAGAATAGGGAGGGTAGAAGAAGAGGGATAGATGTAGGTTCAGAATCTCTTCTCCATGATTCCAAATTCCAAAATTTCCTGAGCATCACTTCTTTTTCCAAATTCTTTTCCTAAAAACCAATAATTGAATGAAGTCATTCATAGTCTCTGTCTATTCAAGTCAGAGTGAATGTAATATATTTTGTTATGTAACCTTAAGTTACAGTATAAAGTACTGCCTTAGACCCTGTTAGAGATGTTACAACTTTTTAAATCTGAATTCTGATTCCATGATTAGTTCAATGAGTGCTGATAAAGGGAGGTAGTTTAAGCATAAGCATTTATTTAGCTTTAGAATTTTGTTCAAAAGCTTAATATTTCATAAGTTTGGGCAACCCGCTCAAGAATGATACTATCTGTGTGCTGAAAATAAAAATGCAAATTAAGTTGTGTAAGTAAGCTCTATTAATTTTATGAGGAACTAAAGCAACCTTTTGGTACATACCCAAGTGCAATGTGACCAAAATTTGATTGGAAATGTTTTTGCAAGTGCCAATTTGGCTCAGTAAAATTAAGTGATTCAAGGTGGCTCTACAATTTTCTTTTGTGCTGTGATTAAGAATTGATTCAGACAATGGGAGCATTTATCTTTCATCACTTAACTGTCTACCTACTGTTTTGATTATTATTTCTGTATAAAATAATAGTGGCTTTTCTGGGTCAGGATAAAGCGTGCAGCTGAGTAGTTCTGGCTTGGGGCCTCTCATGATATTCACTTAGCTGGAGCTGGAGTGGTGAGGCCTGGAGCACCTGGACTCTGGCTGCAAGCCTCTTTCTATGTAGTCTCAGGCCTTCTCCTTCTCCATATGGGCTCACAGTGTGGGCTGATTGGGCTTCCGCACAGCATGGCAGCCCACGACTCTTGCACAAAGGTTTCAATAAGTAAAGCAATTTTTAAAGTAAGTGTTCCACTCTTGTCCCTTCCTAGCTTCTGTCATCCATCCTGGAATCTGACAGCTGTGCATAAGTACCTAACTGCTACTATGTCACAACAACTGGCAGGTCATCAGTGATTATAGGAAGCATCATAATTTCAGAGATGTTAGAACAGAAGAAAGAATTATACGTACCTTAGAGTCAGGAATTTGGTAAATAGTTAAATACCTTCTTGATTAAGATCTATTTCAAGTGCTAGATTTTTTTCATCCATAAAAGCAGGTCTCATATGCTTGGACTCTTCATCTCATTCCTGAAGCCAGGATTTTGGCTCAACCTTTCTCATTGGGGACATTATAGTAATATTTATCTGATAGGCCTCCTTCCAGAGCAATGTCCTGTGGTAGAGATTCTGATTATATGCCTGTTTGGCCATCAGGTACAAGAAATCAGCTGACACCTCTGTGTGCTTACCAGGAACCAGAGAAAATCAAAGGGAAACTTTTTTCATCTACATCATACCTAGTAGGTCAAAAAGTTGCCTGAGTCTGCCACGGCACACAGCATCTGAAGCTTTTTTCCATAAAATTGCATAAATATGCTATTTCACCTCATCAACTTCCATAGCACCAAAAGCAGCCCCTGTATCCCCCTTCACATGCAGCATTCTATCCCCTCTCTGGGTCCCCACAGTTGTTGCTGCGTGTCATTCTTCCAGGCGTTTCACCTCCTGGCCTCTCTTGTCACACCACCAGTATGTGTAATTGTTTGCACCTACCCTTGTATACCTCAGGACAAGAATCCAGCCCCAGAGGTGAAGACAAGACCTAGTGATGAGTGCTGAGCTAATGATAGGAGAAGAGCTCTCCAAAATCCTGTTATCAAAACACAGCCCAAGGTCACACTCAATGGAGAAACGAGTGTGAGCTATGAAAAAGGCTCCCATTCCTCCTGGTAACACAGGGACCACAGACTGAAATAGCAAGAGCCAAACTCTGGAAAGGAGGGCTGGGAAAACTGGAGGCCAATGAAGGATGTGATAAATACTGAGACAAAAGAAGAAACATGAGATAATTCAGCTTTGGGAAAAGTAAGGAACTGAGCACAAGGCCTCCAGCTGCTAATATACCCAGTGCTTGTACTTACTGGGTATATTAGTCTGCTCAGGCTGCTATAACAAAATTCCATCAATTGGTTGGCTTATAAGCAACAGATGTTTATTCGTCATGGTTATGAAGTCTAGAAGTCCTAAATCAGGGTGTCACCTTGGTTGAGTTCTGGTGAGCGTCCTCTTTGAGGTTTCTCACATGGAAGAAATAAAAGCTAGCTTGCTCCCTGGCCTCTTCTTATAACTAATCCCATTCATGAAGGCTCACCCCTTATGTTTACCTCATATTTACCTATCTACCTCTCACACATTCCACCTACAAATACCATCACTTTAGGGACTAGGGCTCCAACATATAAATGTTAGGGTTATAAGCATTCAGTCTATTGTATTAGGCAATTATTAGTTGAGTAAATGAAATTTGAAATGCTTAACATTTGGCATGAAAAGATTTAGATAATAAGAAGAAAACAATAAAGACCATATTTTCTGTTAGAGAAAAGTATTGAGTGCATTGAATAGTGTTTCCCTGAAAATCGTGTCCACCTGAAATCTCAAAATGCGACTTTAGTTAGAAATGGGGTCTTCACAAATATAATTCATTCAGGATCTCGTGATGAAATCTTCCTGCTTTTAGGATGGGCCCTAAACCCAATGTCTTTATAAGAAGAGGGGACACAAGGAGGTACACGGAGATGAGTCATGCTGCCACAAGCCAAGAAACACCAGATGAAGGATGAGGCCATGAGCCAATGAATGCAGGTGGCCTCAGGTTAGAAAAGGCAAGAGAATCCATTCTTCCTGCAATCTCCAGAAGGAATGCAGCCCTGCCAACACCTTGATTTTAGGGCTTCTGACCTCCAGAACTGTAAGACAATAATTCTGTGCTGTTCTAATTTACTGAGTATGTAGCAATTTATTTTAGCAACAATAGAAAATGAATATAAAACAGTTAAGAAATTTTCCCAAGAAGCTTCATCTGGAAGGTGCACCTGAAACCCACATCTCACTCTAATACCAAACTTTTCATATTAGCAGTGAGAAAATCACATCCAGAAAAAAGACCAATCCATTGTAGAAAAAGGGAATTGCCTCAGTTTACTCTACTGGAATTACACATTACTACATGCACAATAAGAGTGAAAAATTTGCCAAATAAATATTTGTGAATGACAAACTACCACCTGTTCCTAAAGGCAGATAGAAAAAAAAAATTCATCAAATTCTATTAAGTTTAAATTCTGGCCAGATGTATATTATTTTCTTATGGACTTAAATTTGCTCACTATCCAAGATTATTCTCTTATAGTAGGCTTATTTCCAAAAGCAGATGAAAATTACAATTTTCCAATTCTGTATTACTTGTCACAAAAATATATCTTTCCGCATTTACATTAAAAAGATTAAAATTTATTCAAACTCTGTTAGCTCATGTTTAGCCTCAACATAAACTTAAGGATTTTTTCCACTAAATTTTGTTTTTATCTCTATTGTGAAAATCTAGTAGAAAAGTGTTCAATTCATAGTTTATTCCTGAATTAAGTACTGTGTTTTAAAGATGTTAAAAACTTCAACAAAAAGACATTTGCATATGTAAGCATATTTTTTATTTAAAAATGGAATTCACACTATGCTTCTGTAAAAAGGAAGGAGTTCTTAGCATTTGCAGGAGTATGGATGGAGCTGTAGAACATAATGCTAAGTGAAATAAGCCAGTCAATGAAAGAAAAATACCACATGTCCTCACTCATCTATGGATAATAATAACCATTATAAACTGGTGAACAAAAATAGATGCAGAGGCAGAGCAACATCAAACAGACTGTCAAATTACAGCAACAAGGACAGGGACGTTGGGGGGTGGTAACAGATCAGCCAAGGGACTTTTGTGTGAGCATTTAAGCATAACCAATGGACACAAAACACTGGGGGGTAAGGGAGGCGGGCGGAAGGGCAGGGGAAAAAAAGAAATATATGTACTAATTTGTGTAAAGCTTTATGTAATTTAAAAAAATGTAAAAAATAAATTAAAAAATAAAAATAAAAATAAAAATGGAATTCACTTTATTTTGACTTCATTCTCTGTAAAATATCAAAGTATATGTTACTTTTTTAGAGGCAATGACTTTGTATGAGGCATGAGAGCACTTTATGTATAAGATATTGTCTCAGCTCTTACATGGGAAATAGATTCATAGTCTCTGTCTCCCAGGAGCTTGGTTAGGAAATGAGAATACATACTCAAGCTATGGCTAGGAGGTAAATCTCTGAATCTAACAAGTGCCCAAATGCACTCTACTCCCTCTTCAAGCCATTCCCCACATTGCAAGTGTCATTCATGACAGATAACTTTCTTTCTTTTTTCTTTTTCCTTCTCTATTTTTGAAAGGTTTGGTGAGGCTGTGTTGAGTGGTTGGGCAATATATTTAAACTCATTCAATAAGCCTGAGTTTCCCACATATAAGGTCTATATAATAATACTAGAGGCCCGGTGCACAAGGGTTGGTCCCTCAGCCCGGCCTGCACCTTCTCCAATCCAGGACCCCTTGGGGGATGTCCAACTGCCACTTTAGGCCCAATCCCACAGGGGATCCCACAGAGATCAGGCCTAAACTGGCAGTCAGACATCCATCTCTCAATACGGCACCACTGGCTACTAACCGCTCATCTGTCTGCCTGCCTGATGGCCCCTAACCACCTTTGCCTGGGGCCTGATGCCCCTAACTGCTCCCCTGCCAGCTTGATCACCCCTAACTGCCTCAGCCCCTGTCACCTTGGCTTTGTCCAGAAGGACATCCGGAAGATATCCAAAAGATGTCCAGAAGATGTCTGGTCTAATTAACATATTACCCGTTTTTTATTGATTTTTTTTTACAGAGAGGAAGGGAGAGGGATAGAGAGTTAGAAACATCAATGAGAAAGAAACATCGATCAGCTGCCTCCTGCACTCTCTCTACTAGGGATGTGCCCGCAATCAAGGTACATGCCCTTGACCAAATCAAACCCGGAACCCTTGAGTCCGCAGGCCAACACTTTATCCACTGAGCCAAACCAGTCAGGGCAACATATTACCCTTTTATTAGTATAGATAGACCTAGCCTGTTCTCCACTCCTATTGGTGCTTCAGTTTTCTTAAATGTGCAGCAAGTTGTTTTAAAAATCAAGTTAAGCTCCACTATGGAAGACAGTATGGAATTTCCTCAAAAAGTTAAAAATGGAACTCCCATTTGACCCTGTGATCCCACTTCTAGGAATATATCCCAAGAAACCAGAAACACCAATCAGAAAGGATATATGCACTCCTATGTTCATAGCAACACAATTTACCATAGCTAAGATTTGGAAACAGCCTAAGTGCCCATCAACAGATGAATGGATTAGAAAACTGTGGAACATCTACACAATGGAATACTACGCTGCTGTAAAAAGAAGGAATTCTTATCATTTGCAACAGCATGGATAGAACTGGAGAGCATTATGCTAAGTGAAATAAGCCAGTCAATGAAAGAAAAATACCACATAATCTCACTCATTGATGGATAATAAAGACCATTATAAACTGATAAACAAAAATAGATACAGAGGCAAAGCAGCATCAAACAGACTGTCAAACCACAGCAGGAAGGCAGGGGAGGGTTGGGGGGAGGGGTAAGAGATCAGCCAAAGGACTTTTATGCATCCACATAAGCATAACTAATGGACACAAAACACTGGGGGGTAGGGGAGGCTGAGGGAAGATCAAGGGACGGGGGGAAGGAGACATATGTACTACTCTTTATAATATTTTAAACAATAAAACAAAATTTTTTTAAAAATCAAGTTAAGCAACTGTATTTTGGCAGGAGATTCACTTGTAGGATTTACAGTGTTAGCTTTCAAGTCAGGGCTTTGTGATGATAGTTTTAGCCTTCAGACACTTTCAGTCCTTAACATCAAGTTCAAGGCTGTGCTCAAGAAGGAAAAGGTCCAAAAGAAAAGAGGAGAAGGAGGAGGAGCAATGTGAGGAAGAAAAAGAAGAACTCTGAGCCTCTGAGCTTGATGTACTGGTGTACTAAAGTATGCCCTGGTCATGCATAGAAAGGCAGTTATACTCCAGTGTGCAACATTCAAAACCATCACTTGATCATGGATCTCTAGGATTAATTAGGATTAGAGCTAAAATATTTCATGCTTTAAATATATAGCAGGGGTGTATTCGATTCTCCTTATTTTAAATAACACCATAAAAGGTAAATCTTCTTAGAAAATTCCTTCAGCTTGTAACTCTTGTAAAAGTAAACCATTTTAAGCGTAATTGAAAGTGGATAGGTTTAACAATAACAAAACCTTTCCTTTTGTTGGATTTAAAGGGGAAGGCATCTTGTTATCAGCTACTTACAGTTCAAGTTATCTTCTCCTCACTCCACCCAGCTTTCCTACCCCTTGAGCCTTTCTGTTGAATTCAAAGCAGGAAATTTTCTTAACAATAGCAGGAACTATTTAGATCACACAGATTTATCCAATAACTGAGAAGTTGCAAAATAACTCTTTTTTTTTTGAATTAGCATTTGGGCTTATTTTTCCATCATTGGCTAGAAAGAGGGGGTGCCCCTTAATTACCTCCATATCTGTCTTTCTGAAGAAAGATAAGCTGTACTCTGGACTAAAAGATGAGCTACCACTACTGATTGTGCATAATAAGCTAGACATTCTGGCAGTTTTGCTGAACAATCCTTCTGTAACTTCAAACAGATACCTTGGGCTTGCTGTGATAGATGTGAACATTCATTGGGCAGAGTGGAAGGCCCTAATGCTAGACGCTGCTAGATATAATGTGTGTTGACCTTTTGGCCTTAAACGCAAGTAGTCTGGGAGACTGGGAAGGAAAGCTCTGGCGATTTAACTCTAATAGCTTATTTAGGGGCATGTCTAAATTTGGATGTGTTTTTTGCTGTATTTATTTACTTGGCAAGTCTTTGAATTCCATAAACGCAGAAGCCAGCCAGTCTGCCAGCACGTTTTACTTGACGGATTGTCTGTCTAACATGTAACACTCTGAAGATCAGCGTTTTTTGTGAGGTTGGGCAGAAGATAAAAAGATCTAGATTTAGTAGTCATTGTTACATTGTTACATGAACAAGTGGTGCCAATCTATAAAGATATAAATAGTAAAGGAATTGAGGCCAGAGAGGTAGGGGTGAAGAGCTGTCTAAACTGAAGCTATTTACACAATGGAATAAATCACTTGGAAACAGGTCAAGGTGAAGTCAGAGTGTTTAAAGCAATTGTTTGTACCTTATCAAAAAGGTTTTCCTTCTCCTTCTATCAGTCAACCTCCCCATGAAGATTTAAGAAAAATTCCACTCCTGGCAGTGGCTTCTGTTAGCTAAATCTGAGGTTTTCCTAACACTCTATAATTCTAGAAATATCAACTAGAAAGCAATGATGCTTGGATAACGGTATTTTGGCAGGGTATAAATTTGCAGGATCTTTCAAGTATTTCTCTTTCTTTGTCCTGTACCTATTTTGGCTATGTAGGAGATTTTTATTGAAAATGTCATATTTTTGTTAATGTTATTATAATCCTTTCTTACTGTAGTTATAATCAACTCTCACTTTTGAGAGGTTTTCATACTATAAATAGAGAAACATAAACTTGGATTCTATAGATTATAATATGCAAGTGTGAACTGTACATCAATTAAAGACTTAAATGGGAATGGAAAACAGTAAAATTCATGGAAAAAATGTAATAAACTATCTTTGAGGCAGGATCATGAGAAAATAAATGTAAAAATATCCAAAATACAAATATAAGGCAAAAAAATAAATTTTCTTACATTAAAATAAAAATTTCTAGTCAATGAATCACACCATAGGCAAAGTTAAGAGCAGATGGCAAAATTGCAGAAGATATTTGAAATTTTTAAACATATTTATATAATAAAATTTTAGATATGTAATAGGTACTATACATAACATTATATCCTATATAATAAAAGGGTAATATGCAAATTGACCCTAACAGCAAAACGACTGGGAATGACTAGTCACTATGACACACACTGACCACCAGGGGGCAGTTCAATGCAGGTGCTTCCCCCTGGTGGTCAGTACACTCTCACAGGGGGAGCTCTGCTCAGCCACAAGCCAGGTTGCCAGCTGCCAGCACAGTGGTGGTGGCAGGAGACTCACCTCCTCAGCAGCGCTAAGAATGTTTGACTATAGCTTAGGCCTGCTCCCCGCTGGCAAGTGGACACCCCCAAGGGCTCCCAGGCTGCCAGAGGGATGTCTGACTGCCAGCTTAGGCCTAATCCTCTGGGGAGTGGGCCTAAGCCAGCAGGTGGACATCCCCTGAGAGATCCCAGACTGCGAGAGGGCACAGGCTGGACAGAGGGACCCCCCGAGTGCACAAATTTTTGTGCACCAGGCCTCTAGTATATAATAAAATTCTATAAATCAATAGGGAAATTGATAAATAAGTCTATGAAAAAACTAAAGCAAAAATTATGAATGGGCTATTTTTAGAAGAAACTAAAAAATACATAAAGAGATACTTAAAATTATTGGATTGTAGTAATGAGATAAATTTAAATTAAAATAAGATTTTATTTTGTACTTTTTAGAATGCTAGATAATGCTATGAATTGGTGAGAATTCTGGTATAAAGGAGCTCTGGTGAATAGAATCATTTTGGAGAACAAAGCTCTCTCCATAAAATAGAAAGGTTACAGTGTGCATAACACCATAAATCTATTACTAGGTATGTGGCTCAAAGATATTCTCATATACATTGTTAGGGGACATGCTATGGTGTTTATTGCAGTGGTAGAATTTGGAGGCAACTAAGAAGTCCACCATGAGAGAATGGCTGGGTAAAAACGGGATGAGTGGACACCATACAATACTATGCAGTGGTTACACATGATAGATTCATGGTGTTCAAACACCATGGTTGGAGCTTAAAAACAGTTTTCAGTGAAAAATAAACAAAGCCATGAAAAGTAATAGAAGTAGATATGAACACAGTGAATTTACATAAATTAAAAATACATGGACAACAAGCCCTAGCCAGTGTATCTTAGTTGGTTGGGCATTGTCCCATGCATCAAACGGTTGCTGGTTTAATTCCCAGTTAGGGTACATGCCCAGGTTGTCAGCTTGATCTCTCATAGAGGTCATTCTGGAGGCAATGAATTGATGTCTTGCTCTCACATCAGTGTGTGTTGTTGTTGTTGTTGTTGCTATTGTTGTTGTTGTTCTCCTCTTCTTCCTTTGGAGACACTTCCATAAAAACATATATGCATGTATGACCTCCTTGCTATGCCAAATGTATGTTAAAATTTAAAATCAGCTCATTGACCATTAATAGTTATTTCTCACACAAACTGATTTGCTTTTTTTCTTTATTCTTTCTTTTCAAGCTAGTAATGTTATTATACATATAGCAACAGCATTGGATTTATTTTTTATTTTATTTGTCTTGACTTTTATAGGGCTCTGGAATATTTTATAATTAAGTTTACAGATATGTTCTAAGAGACATGTCAAGAGAGCTCATGTGTGACCTACTCTAACCTTTTGTTCTTCCATTTAAACAAAGATCACTTTTTAAAATTATATTGGAAGCTGCTGCTGAAAATTCTTTTTCCTTAACAGTTTCTTTTTACATTTATATATCCTCAATAATTTTCATATGTTCCATTAATCAAAAAAGACAGTACATTGCATTTTTCCCTCGTAAGTAAAATCCAGATATCTAAACAACCTCAAATTTTAAGTGGTCTTACCCAAAGAGACGTCCATTGTTTCCCATGTCCTGGGACTTAGGATCATGTCCAGGTAGATGACGAGGCCAGTGGAGTGTCAGGGAATCCTGGGAACCTGCTAGCTGGAGATGTAGCACCATGTGGGAACCTGCAAATAACTGTCCTATACCTCCTTGGCCTTTACTGTATTCTCCCATTAAACTTAAGCCTGTAATCAAGAAAAGGGAAGCCATTATCATATCCTGCATGGAAAATTAGGCTACTAATTTTAGTATACGCTTGGCTATTGAAACCTTAAGATTGAAGGCCATAAAGGAGAAAAGAAAGACTATAAGGAGATCTTTGTTTTGCCAGCCCCAAGGCTGTGTGTGTGTGTGTGTGTGTGTGAATATATATATATATATATATATATATATATATATATATATATAGAGAGAGAGAGAGAGAGAGAGAGAGAGAGAGAGAGAGAGAGTTCTTTTCTCTTTGGGAAAAGAGAGAGATCATTTGAGTTTCCTCATGGATTCAATAAAACTAAATTTCCCAACCTCACTCTGAGGGCATGAGTCAACTAGATTATTCAAGTTCGTTACCACAGTGAAAATTATAACACCATTGTGGTTTCAATGTCCTCATCCTCTTTCCTGTTCCCATCTCTCACGAGTCCTCAAGTGCCTTTAAATTGAGCTTGCCTTTCGAGCAGGCAAACCCACTGGGCTGGCTCTCCTTGGCAGGATTAGGATGGAATTGGTTCCTGCCTTTGTAGCTTTTTGCCTGGAACTGCAATAGGTTTTTGTTATCTATGGTCCCGTTTTGTTCACCTTTTGGCTCCATCTAGACTGATGCCTGCATTCCTTTTTTCCATGCATCTTTCTCAGTGATTGGAGAACTTACCTAAGTTGTTTATTTCAATTTTGTTCCCATCAATCTCCTGACTTTTATCCTGGATCATTTTTTATCTTTTGGGTATTTTTTATAGGACTATGTGCCTGCTTCTTAGAATATTCAGAATTTTTATAAGCTCTAATTTTCACTTGTCAGCATTGTTGGACCTAATAATGTCTTTCAATCACGTTGAATGCAATTATTCACTTGGTTCTCTGCCCCCAACTTCTGCTTTTACAAATCGTTGGCGGAGGAAAACCAAGTGAAGACTTACTATATTGGAGGCTTGAAGGCTTACTATATTATTTCAAGACTGGTTTAATATCATGTGATTCTTATCTCTTTGTTAGAAAACTTCATCCTCTCTTCTATCTCCCTTCTAGCTCTCTATACTGATACCTGGGTTAGCACCAGCAGTGCTATTTCCCAGGAAGTCTCTGCTGCATTCACTTTATTTTTTTATAAAGCTTACTTACCCCCATTGTGTCTCAACTCTGTTTACTTATACCAATATCTGAGAAGGTATATCTTGAAATGAGTAGAAAACATATGCTATGTTTCCTATTTCTCTTCAAGAAGCCAAATTCTAGAACTGCATCTTCTATAGGAATAAAGTACCTTCCATTCTTTTCTTTATGATGTAAGAAAATGAAAACCACGAAGTGAAAAAAAATAAATAAATAAAACTGAAGGCAGGCCCCCAGCTATTACAGGTTGAATTACTACCCACACCCCAAATAATATATATTGAAGTTGAAATCCCCAGTATGTCAGAATGTGACCTTACTTTGGAAATAGGGGTTTTGCAGATGCAATTAATTAACATGAGGTTATCTTATTAATTAAATTTTAAATGATTTAAATATTAATAGTGTCATAATACAGACATAGAGAAAATGCCACGTGAAGGTGGGGAAAAGGTTGAAATAAATGAGCTAAGGAAGGTCGAAGATTGCTGGCAGTCACCAGAAGCCAGGAAAGAAGCATGAAACAGATACTCCCTTAGAATCCTAGAAGGTATCAACCTTGCTGACACGCTGATAGTAATATTGGATTTCTGGTCTTCAGAGCTATTAGGCAATACATTTCTGCTGTTTAAGCTACTCAGTTTGTGGTACATTGTTATGACAGCTGGAGGAAAATAATACACCAGTTGTGGTTGGTGTGAAGAACAAATAGTAAGAGTGATATTGATAGATTATTCAATTATTTACATAGAGAATAAGACTGTTAGTAATATGAAAGTTAAGTTCTCATTTGCATATATGTATACATATATATACTACAGGCCAGATGCACGGGATGCACTGATGGGGGCACCTGCAGAGATCAGCTGCTGTGGGATCACTCATCCAGGTAAGCCAAGTGGCAGTGGACCCGCCCTCTGAGCGGCTGCTCCCTGGTTCAGCATCTTCCATGGAGCCGGAGCCCTCACCCCTCCAGGGGACCTGGTGGAGGCTGGGTCCAGGGACAATAGCACTGAGAGGTGGCGGAGTAGGCCTCAATGGCAGTGGCCACGAACCCACCTCCTAGCCCCTGGGGTCAACTCTGTAAGCCCAGATGGCAGTGCTGCATGGCCTGCAGGCGTCCAGAGGAGATGGCAGGGAGTGAGGTGAAGGGTCCTGGGGTGAGGAGGCAAGGATCACAGCCCCAGTCAGCCCAGGGCTCACAGTGGAAACAGCCACTCATCCTGACCAGCCAAGTGTTGCTCCCACTATGGTAGTGCACTGACCACCAGGGAGTAGCTCCTGCATTGAGCTTCTTCCCCTGGTGGTCAGTATGCATCATAGTGACTGGTCCACTAGTCATTCTGATCATTCTGTTGTTCAGTTGCTGGACTTGTATTATATACTAGAGGCCCGGTGCATGAAATTTGTGCACGGGGAGGGGGGGCTGTCCCTCAGACTGGCCTATGCCCTCTCGCAGTCTGGGACCCCTCACTCCTTACTGCCTGCCTGCTCGCTGCTCCTTACGAGAAGTAAGAAGTTGCTTAGCCAGAAGTCAGGCTCACTGCTCCTTAGCACTGCCACTGCCAGGAAGGCAAGAGAGGCTCCCACCACCACTGCTGCACTTGCCAGCTATGAGCCTGACTTCTGGCTAAGCAGCACTCCCCCTATGGAAGTGCACTGACCACCAGGGGGCAGCTCCTGCATTGAGCATCTGCCCCCTGGTGGTCAGTGCACGGCATAGTGACCTGTCATTCTACTGGGTTCGGTCGGTTTACATATTAGGCTTTTGTTATATAGGATATATATATTAAATATATATATATATATATATATATATATATATATATATATTTCTTTTGGTTCACTTCTAATAGGATACCATCATTTAGAAAGATCAAATAATTTTTTTCTCCACAAAATATATTTTTACATCATAAAATATAAGTATTAGATTATTCATATAAAAGTAAAATACTCAGTACAAGAAAGAATATATTTTACTGTGGCTAAATGACTGACTTTTTGAAATGAATTTATAATATAACCAGTTTTTTACTTATAAAAAAATGCTTAACCAATTAGTAGTTCAGGTGTTTTTGTTTCTTAAATAAATAAATATATATATATATTTGTATATATATGTATATACATTCTTCTGTTTTGACTTATTTGTTTTAAAACATTCTTGGCTGTAACATATGCAAGACTGTGTATAATTGGACATTTTTTTAAATGTAGAAACAAATAATTTTAATTCTTACTTAGTTTGAATTAATCTTCATAGCCTTCTTCTTAACTATGAACTTATTGCAGAATTAAAAAAAGAATCTGTGACCTTGCATGCAAAATGAAGTGGTGATTACTCATCTCTCTTTTTCTTTACCGTGTTCTGAGAATGAGCCTTTAGTGAAAGTAGTGCAGTAGCTGACATGCCTTGAAGACTTACTATGTGCTGGTCACAGAGCTAAAGCTTTGATCATTGTTACATGAAATAGGAAACTCAAAAGGTTTGAAGGCATAGGCACCAATTGTTCCAGAGATTTACACATAGTTACCACATCACCATTTCCATTCAACATTGAATTGGAGACCACTTCAGACAGCACAATTGATACCAGACTAATTTTTTTAATATGCCAATGTAATTTTATGACAAAGAATACCAGACAGTTTGTTATTCCAAGGTAGGGTTTGTCTTGCTTTACAGACATAGCCTGAATTTAGTACACCAACTGTGAGGCTTGGAATTCTCCTTCTGACCACTAAACTCATTTTGTAATATGCAATTGCCAATAGCTGGCAGTCATATGGTTTTGAATTGATATTCAAAAACACTTCTCAATTTGGGCCAAAAATCATTAAATATAAGAAACATGTTTATTCATTTTCCTTTTCTCCAGAAGAACTTGAATTCTTCATCGGGTGACAGCAGGAAATTAAATGAAGTCCAAATCACAGTTTTGTTTTGTTTTTAATATTTGGGAATGCTCACTTGTATTACTTTTCACATTTATTTCCTTATTTTAAAATTGACACAAGTTCTGAGAAACTAAATATCCTACAGTTCACTTCACAAGTACATGCCGATATGCAGCAACAAAGAAATTCAGGTCTACTAATTTGGCCATAGGTAAAATATCTATCAGAGCTAGACAGAAATTGATAGCCAGATTTGCGTCTTGTGGCTTAAATAATATATAGTTACAAAACGTGTTTCAGTAATTATTTTCTCTTTATGACTAGATCAGAATTTTCTTCTTTAATTGCCTCTCACTGCTGATTTGTTTCATCTGTGTTAGTATTGTCTTTCCAGGTCACCAAAACTGCAACATAGGCGGCTCCTGAATTTTCCTCCAATGGATGCTCTGAATATACAGCCACTCATGGAGCAGCTCCCTCTGAGAGAGTGACTCCTCCACATCAGGTGTCTGAGAAAATGTCTACAATGAAGTGGACAGGAAAGGCAGAGATACTCTCACTGTCAACTCCATTCTTCGCACAGTAGGGACCCTCCAACTTCCAACTTCTTTCTGAAGAGTGAAGGGTTAGACCACACATCCAGCATCCCAACTTTGAATGCTGCCACCTGAGTGGTGAAATCCCAAACCACCTAACTCAGCAAGCCAAGAAAGCTTGTGTCCACGAGTCCCACAGAACTGTAGCAAACAAGAAATCAGTTGTTAATGGGCACACAAGCTGTAACCCTGATGTCCCGTGCGGAGGGAGCAGACAAAAACACTCATCTTCGGCCTTTCTCTGGAAGGACTGTGACTGCGTACTTTATAAACTGATGCCTATAGATCTGCTTCTAATTAGCACCCATCTAAGTGCTAACTGTGGTCCTACCTGGAGCCCAAAAGAGTTGTGGGCACTTCCTTTCTTTCTCCCTGTGGCTGACTCCAAAAATAAAACTATGTTACTAGCATAGCACTGAAAGGCACTTCTCTACCCACCTAGCACACCAAGAGCTATTGGCTCCTAAGTCATATAACTCTGGACCCTACCATTCATGAGTCCCCAGGACCACAAAATAAAGATTCTATTTAAGTGAACAAGCACTCCCATTTGCTACGTCCTCTGGCTCACTGCAGAGTGAGTAAGCAAAAGTACCCAGCCTCAGTTTCTCCCTGATAGGAGCTAATCTGCATATCTAACATCCTGCCTTTCCAAGTTTTAGGAATACATAGAGAGTGAAAGTGAAGAGATGGAAAAATATATTCCATGCAAATAGAATGCAAAAGAAAGCATGAGGAGCTGTACAATATCAGACAAAATAGATGTTAAAAGAAAAAGAAGGTCATTAAAAAATAAAGGGGTCATTTCATCAAGAGAATATAACAATTATAAATCTTTATGCCCCTAACACTGGAGTACCAAAATATATAAAGCAGATGTTACAGCTATAAAGAGAGAAATAGACTGAAACCAATAATAGAAAGGGACTTCAACAACTCATAAAATTAATAAGGAAACATTGGACTTAAATGTTATATCAGAACAAGCCAAACTAACATATACAGAACATTTCATCCAGCAGCAGTAGAAAAAGCATTTTTCTCAAACACATATGAAATATTCTCCAGAATAGATCATATGCTAGGCCACAAAACAAGTCAATAAATTTATGAAGTTGAAATCATATTTCATCATTTTTATATGGCTGACTCAGTCATTAAAAAATGAAATATTGCTATTTGGACAACGTAGTTGAACCCTGAGGGTATTATGCTAAGTAAAATAAGTCAGATGGAAAAAACTGTATGATTTCACTCATATATGGAACATAAAACAAAAAAGAAACAAACAAAACAAAAACCAACTCATAACGATGACAGATTGGTGATTACCAGAGAGAAAAGGAGGTTTGGGGAAGGATAAAATGGATAAACAGGCTCAATTATATGGTGATGGAACAAAACTTTTGGTGGTCAGCATGCTATAATGTATATAAATATAAAATAATAATGTTAGACACCTAAAACTTATGCAATATTATTAGCCAATGTTACCACAATAAAAAAGAAGATTGAGCCCAGCCAGTGTGGTTCAGGGGCTGATTAGCAACCTATGAACCAGGTCAAGGTTTGATTCCCAGTTGGGGCACATGCCCAGGTTGCAGGCTTGATCCCCAGTGTGGGATGTGCAGGAGGCAGCTGACCAATGACTCTCTCTTATCATTGATGTTTCTATCTTTTTCTCCCTCTCGCTTCCTCTCTGAAATCAATAGCCAAAGTAATCTTGCGAAAGAAGAACAAAGCTGGAAGCATCACACTTCCTGATTTCAAACTATATCACAAAACTATATGGTATTGGCATAAAAACAGACAAATAGATCAATAAAACAGAATAGAGAGACCCAAAATAAACACATACATATGTGGTGAATTAATTTTCAACAAAAGAAGCAAGAACATACAGTGGAAAACAAATATTCTTTTTAACAAATGATGCTGGGTAAACAGACTATTGAATCTCAGAGGGAAGGCAGGAGAGGGTAGGTGGGAAGAGATCAATGATGAGCTTGTATGCATACATGCATAACCCGTGGGTGATGCACAGACAAAGGGGTGATGAGGGTCTGGAGCAGAGGGTGGGAGCAGGCTGGAAGAGGTTAATGGGGGGAAAAGGAGGACCTATGTAATACCTTCAACGATAAAGATTTTTTTAAAAAAAAAAAAAAAAGAAAGAGATCTACAATTAAAAAAGAAGATGAGTGAAACTGGGTCCCTATCTTTCACCATACACAAAAATAAACTTAAAATGGATTAAACTCCTAGAAGAAAACATAAGAGACAAGCTCCTTGACATTGGTTTTGGAAATGCTTTTTTATAAATTTAATATTAAAAGTAACACATGCAAAATAAATGTGGGACTACCTCAAACAGTAAAGCTTCTGCACAACAAAGAAAACCATCAACAAAATGAAAATACAACCTATGGAATGAGAAAACGTTTTACCAACTATGTATCCAATAAGAGGTTCATATTCAAATTATTCAAGGAACTTGTACAACTCAATAACAAACAATAAAATAACTCATTTTAAAAACTCAGGCAGAGAGTCTGAACAGGCATTCAAAGAAGACACAAATGGCCAGCTGGTAAATGAAAAGGTACTGGACATCATTAATTATCAGGGAAATGCAAATTAAAACCATAACGTGACATTACCTCACACCTGTTAGAATGGCTACTATGAAAAATACAAGAGATAGCAATGCTGGATGTTGAGAAAAGAGAACCCTAGTGCACTGTTGGTGGGAATGTAAATTGGTGCAGCCATTACAGAAAACAACATGGAGGCTTCTCAAGAAACTAAAAATAGAACTACCATATGATCCAGGAATGTCTTTTCTGATCTATAGTCAAAGGAAATAAATCACTAACTTAAAGAGATATCAGTACTCCCATGTTTATTGCAGCATTACCAGCAATAGCTAATGTAATCAACGGATGAATGGATCAAGAAAATATGACATGATGTGGTATGTTACAAACACAGAGAAAGAATAGAATGTTATTCAGCCTTAAAAAAGGAAACCCTGTGATCCTGGAGGGTATTATTTTAAGTGAAATAAACCCAAAAGAAAAATTACAAATACAGCATGGTATCACTTATATGTGGAATATTAAAAAAAAAATTAATCTGGGTGTTGAGGAAAAGGGGAGAGGTTAGTAAAAAAAGTATAATCCCTCATTTATAAGATAAATAAGATATGAGGATCTAATGTATAACATCATGACTATAGTTGATAGTAAGTATTGTATAATTGAAATTTGCCAAAAGAATAGTAGTGAAGTCATGTCTCACCCAAAAAAAAGTAAGTATATGAAGTGATGGATGCATTAACTCACTCCATGTTAGAAGTCACTTTATAATGCATATGTACATCAAATCATTCTGTACACTTTTGATATATTATAATTATACTAGAGGCCTGATGCACAAAATTTGTGCATGGGGGGGGGGGCATAGCTGGGCCTGCAATGATGCCAGCATCCCTCACCTCAGACTCTGGTCCGAGGCTCTTCCCCTCCACTCCCACTGTCCTGTCAGAAGAAGATGCTGGGCATCCGTGGAGGCAGACTCGGTGAGCCCAGAGTTCCTCACTGCAAACTTCATCCTGAGGCCCCTCCCTTCACCTGGCTGGGGCACAGACACTGGGCATCCCTGGAGGTGGACTCCATAAACCCAATTTTCCTCCTCGAGAACTCTGGCCCAAGGCCTCTGTCCTCCCTTTCCTCCACCTAGCTGGAGTGCAAACACTGGGATCATGTCACCCTAATCCCAGCATTCCTTGTGGCAGATTCCAGCTTGAGGCCCCTCCTCACCCCTCCCTCCACCTAGCCAGGGCACAGATGCTGGGCATCCATAGAGGTGGACTCCACGAGCCCAGCATTCCTCACCACAGATTCCAGCCCAAGGCCCTCCCTCCACCAGCACCCCTGTGAGCACAGTGTTCCTCACCTCAGATTCTGGTCCAAGGCCCTTCCCCGCCCCTCCTTCAGTGCAGACACCAGGCTCAGGTCACTGCAGACTCCAGCCTGAGGCCTCTACATTTCCCTCCCCTTCTCTCCCCTCTCTCCATGCAGCTGGGGATCCTGGGCTTGCGTTGCCAGGGCAACACCACCAGCATCTGGCCCCAGGCACTATGGGCACTGCCATCTTTGTCGCAGAGTGACAGTTAATTTACATATTACTCTTTTATTAGATAGGATTTTTCAATTTTACCTCAATAAAACTGACAAAGGAAAATGAATGTCTTTCCAATTGTTTTAAAGGCTTCATGAGATCAGTTTTCCTAAGCACTAATGGAATTTAGACATCTGTAGACTGTTTTCTAGTTCAAAATAATGATTCTTATTTGACCAATGAAGAAAGTGAGAAATGTTGAATTATTTGTAATAGTCACATTGCTAATAGGTGACAGAATTGGAATATAGAGCCCATTATTGATCCTACATACTCTTTGCACCACCTAATACTTCTGCTCTCTTCTCTGTTGCTCCCACTTACATCAGCCATAATATCTACTAGTAACACAGGGCTTTTCATAAATTTATAAAAAATATTCAGCAATGAAGGAGACCTTAAGACAGCATCTCTTTCTTCCAGCAGGTAAAAATTATACATAGCATTTCAAGTTCTTTTCACTGGCAAGCAATATTCAGAAAAGTATTAAACCAAGGATCAAACTGTAGTGTCAAACTCTTATTATCAGGACAACAAAAACATTATGGAAACAGATTCTTGGTTTTGACATTTTTATGGCATGAGTTCTCATAACTATAAACCAAACTTTTAAGACAAGGAAACTGACTCGTCCCCCAAAATTCAAATAAAATGTTTTTGTTGCAAAGTATTTTTCTTCTTTCAGTTTATTCTGTGCTTTATGAAGCCTCTTGAAACCATAGTCATCCTTAAAATGCATCACACATTTAGGGGGGAAAATAGGAAGTCAACGTATCATTTGTTTTAAATGTGTGTGACAGTTGACATCCTGGCCTGTTCCTCCTGCTGATTTTTATTACCCTTGGAATATAAAACATTGTCTGCATGACTCTGAAAAAAAAAGTCAGTAAAGGGAAAAAAATAGCAATCACCAAATTTAGGAAACTGGGTCATCTTAAACGATTGTGAACACCACCTGCATTTCAGCTGCTAATGTAGATCAGGTCACATGATAAAGTGGGAATTTTGATTTTATGTCCAGCTAAAGAGAAGAGTAAGCAATTAATGTGCTTATTTTTCTCTATCTCTGTAATTCTGTTTCAAGTTGGGTTTTTTTAATCCTCACCCAAGGATATTTTTCCATTGATTTTTAGAGAGAGTGGAAGGAGAGGGAAAGACAGAAATATCAATGTGAGAGAAACATAGTTTGGTTGCCTCCTGTATGAGCCCTGACAAGGACCCCGGCCAGGGAGGAGCCTACTACAGAGGTCTGTGCCTTAGACAGGAATCAAACCTGGAACCTGGGACTCTTCAGTCCACAGGTTGGCGTTCTGCCCATTGAGCCAAACCGGGGAGGGCTGTATTTCAAGTTTTAAAGAGACTTGAAGTATTACTAAAATTGTATTGAGAGATTTTCCTGACTCTGAGAAAACAAATGTATAATGCTTTAAACCACTGAGTTTTGGAGTAATCTTTTACACAGCAATAGATAAATAACACAGCGTAATTCTGCTGACAAAACCATGATTAAGGTCTATTTTTCAGCCCAAGCATATTCTTTCAAACAGTTTCTAGGAATCTCTGATGGACAGATCAGAGGCCAGTTTAAGGAAAAAACAAAACAAAACACTGAAATCTTCAAGCATAAAAATTCTGCCAGAATGAGATCTTTAGCTATGTATCCCAAATATGGAATTGACTTGAAGTAAAATGACAAGATGATTAATGAGTTTTTATACAATTTTATAATCCAAAGTAGTTCTAAATCTAGATAGCGCCAGCCATTAGACCCCTAAAGCAACCCTGAGGCCCCAAACTCACAAGCAGAAAGTGGGCTTTGAGAGCCATGAAATGCCAAGGGGTCAAATTCTCTAATTTCCCCTTGGGCTCATCATGGAAGATGATGGGCCAGAAAAGCAGTAGACAGGGACTTTTTCCCAGAGCACAGAATCCTCCTCTCCCTACAAGACTTCCTTCTCTTTCTGTCTTCATTATGTTGGCCCAACAGTATATGAAAATGATTATGGACCCGTGAGTACTATGTCCTTCCAATATTATATTTTCTGATAGGAAATTTTTATGGTAATGATCCCTTTCCTCTTCCATTATCGTGTGGCTGGGTCCGTGGTACCTAGCTTTATTTGAAGTTTAGAGGATAATGAATTATGGGGATGCACATAAAACCTAATGGAAATGACTACATCTCATCCTGACATTGTGAGCTTTTGGTTGGAAGCATTAGCTAAGAAAGTTTTGTATTTGCCTCAGTGGATAAAGAGCATGTGTCTTTCACATGTGGGAAAATGGTGTGCAAGAATACCTGTGGCCAAATGCAGTGTACTATTTTTACCCTTCTTCTTCGCCACCTTAAAATTTCTCTGTATCTCTCCATATCCCAGCAGGCAAATACAAAAGCCTTTAACCACATGTCAGATTTAGGCAAACTGCATGAGCTGAAGGTACATTGTGCACAAGACATCTGTCACTTCAGACACCAGCTGCAGGTTTGACAGTCCTCGGGGCCATCCTCCTTTCAAACCAGCTGGCTACAAATTCTGGGGTTACCACAACAACCCTTGGGTTCAATAATTCACTAAAAGACTAACAATAAAATTATAATCACAGTCACGTTTATCACAAGCCAAGGATATAAATTAGAACCACCCATAGCAAAAGACACACAGCAAAAGGTCTGGAAGGATTCCAAAGTTTCCACAATCCGCAGGATTTGTTAACCTCTCGGCATCAATGTATGATAATATGCAAATGCTGTATTAAAATATATATGTACATGTGTATTTTCCATTTAGTAAACGAATATTTGTTGACCACCTTTTATGGGCCAGGCACTGTTTGGATCTTACTAGTAGCAGGTGATTATTTTTCATCTCTTGTTTTTTCAAGTCTCCTAGAAGGAAACATAGACAGCTTTTCTATTGGACTATCTTTTCAAGGATGTTTACGTAGCTACCAGCCTTGAAAGAGAGAGGTAGTGTCTCCTTCTAGGGAGAAGGAGGTTTATTTTATTCCCATGATCTTAAAGATAATACTCCCCCTGGGGCAGAGACTGGGAAGAATTGCCTGAAGCCCCAGTATAAGATTGGGAGTTACTGAGCTCAGAGTTCCCCGGATGTGATCAAACAATGTAAATGCAACATCTGCCAAGGCCCAGTTCCACATCACCCCCCCAGGGGAACTGAGGGACAAGAAGGAAGAGAAACCAATACTACTATGAAGCTCGTGTTGCCTGCTGTGCCAAGAGTAGTGTGAGCCTCTGTCTATGACCCAGGAGCTTCATGTTTTCTGCCAACATCCATCCAACTGTGGCAGGCTAACTTGCCAACCTATGATGCCAAAATCCCAGAACTCTTCCGAGTTCTTGACACTGGGTACTTCAAGTACAGTGGTACACAAAACAGATAATAACCCCCAAGCTGGTGAACTTACAGTATAACTATAAATATTCTTGTATACGCATTTGTTTATATGCATTACTTCTAATTTACGCATGAGATTCCTATGCACTGCCACTCTAATGAAATCATTCTTCTGAAGGTCATCAATGGCTTCCAACCTACCAAATCTAACCATCCAAGTTGAATCTCATCCTTCTTGACCTCACCACAGTTTTTAACATTTCTGTTGCTCATTTCTGTCTCTTGAACTCTCAGCTGACCATAGAAATGCTTTTATGAGATCCAGTGAAATTAGTATTCTATTTTATCTTTTCCATAAGTATATCATAATCCACAACATATGGCCTTACTAACAACATGTTTATATACTGGATTTTGTTATGACAATTTAGATGATACTGGGAGCTATGTATCCCCAAATCCCCTTCCTTATAAGATTCTAGTTTTGGTTGGATAAAAGAGGAGCTTATTTGAGTGAAAAAGCTAATCATCTTGAAAGGTTGTGGTTGTGGGCAAGCAGGGTGACAGCAAGTCACTGAAGAATTTATTCAGCTCCAGTTTTAGCTTATATTTTGACAGTTGCCACCAACAGACAGCAGCTCCAAGCCAACCACCAAGCTACCAAGGTGGTGACTTCCACAGGCCTCTCCTCAAACCTCTCTCCCACCTCCATGTAAAGTCTCAGTTCAGTAACCAGGCATGTCTATTTTCTGGAACTTTCTTGCAAGTTCTGACCTGCCTACCCACAATAGGCTCTTTTGGTTAGTGACTTTTGCTGAATTTCACTTCGCTATTCCAGACTACTACATGCCCAACACCTTCTACATGTTTGTAAGCTTTAATTATTATAACAAAATCTTCTACACATAATACTTTTAGTGCTCCTATCTATAGGCAGATTTCTAAAGGATACATGTGTTAGATTGAAAATTAAGTGATTATTCTCAGAAAATAAACCACATTTTACATTCTGTGGGTAAAACCTGGGTGTTTCTCTTGGTAGTTCTCAGAATGAAATGCAAGGGACTTACTCAAGAATATGCATGTGCCTTTGAACCTCTGAAAGTTAGACTATGACGGGGTTGCACACATGAGTGCACATAGATTCAAGAGTGTCTACATCAGTCACATATTTAGTTTTCTGCTATGGACTGAATTGTGTCTCTCTCCCAAATCATATGTTGAAATCTTAGCCCCCAATGTGACTGTTTGAGGATAGTATCTTTAGAACACAATTAAAGTTAAATTAGGTCATAAGTGTAGAGACCTAATCTGACTGGACTGTGGCCTTATTAGAAGAGGAAGAGAAAGAGAGGGAGAGAGAGAGAGAGAGAGAGAGAGAGAGAGAGAGAGAGAGAGAGAGAGAGAATGAGAAGGTGGCTGTTTACAAACCAGGAAAAGAGCTCTCACCACAATCATGCTGTCCGCTGATCTTGGACTTCCAGCCTCTAAAACTATAAGAAAATAAATTTCTGTTGTTCAAGTCACCAAACCTATAAATTTTGTTATGGCAGCCCAAGCTAAGACACATTCTATAGCACATCAGACTCAATTTTTCTGTAGAGTCCACTTTAGATAGTTTGCCTTACATAGCATTCTTGGGTAGAATTTGTGAGATAGGGAATTATAGAGGACACTAAAAAAATTCAATTTATACAAATTTTCAGCCAATTTTCCCTTAATCATCACCCCTTCTGACCTTGGCCTACAGAGGTCAGAGGTGCCTCTATGTCATTCTCTCTGTGGGATGAACTGGATCACTTTCTATTGGTCCAATTTGTGTGGGCATTTGAAGATTATGGAAATGTTATTTGCACTGATGGCTCCTTTCATATTCTCTCAGACCATATAGGGTTTATCTTTTTTAATGCTTTCAGGGGTATATGTGGTAGCATCTTGCTCAATCAGCAGTCCTAATTTGATATACAAAAGTCATTACTCTTTCGTTGAATAACAAGAATTGGCATATTTTATCAAAATCCTTGGTAATAAAAACGTGCTGCTTCAGGTGTTACGTGACTGAATGGTTTCTTCAAAATACATTATTTTGGGAGAAAATTATGTAACTGTGTAAGCCATGCCTTTCAATAAAGGACCTCTTTTGTATCCTTAGTAACATATAAGAATTAACTTGATTAAGAAGATGGCCAATCTAGTTTCTAGGATATGACCAACACACTGAAAGAATCTGACTCATTGTGGACCGGGCTTTTCATTTTTACGTTTAACAGGAAAAAAGGGCATACACAGTCTACTGCTTGCCATGAAGGAGTTGGTGTTCAGTGTTCTGGGCAGGCTTCTAGGTCTTCTGGGTTGTAGCCAAGCTGCACAAGCTAGATCGTGGAATCAGGACACCAGAGTTCTATTTCTATGTCCAACATTTTAGTACAGTCCAATGGAATGCAACATTGAAATATGAAATGTAATGTTTCAGCTAAATCAGTGTTCAAGTTGGCAGCTTATTATATGCAGCCTGTTCAGAACTGAGGAATTTGCTATTGTCTAGACCAGGCTTCAGACAGTGAGCCACAAATCCCAATGTAGAGGCTATCCTGTTGTTACATAACGTGAATAAATTTCTGCTCTCAAAGTCAAAGAAGAAAAATGCAAGGATAATAAATCTGTAATAAGGGTGGAACTCATGTCAAATAAAACTTATTTATAATCATATATTGTGACATATGGTCAAATTCAAAGCATTCTGGATATTAAAAATCTAAGATGGTGAATCTAACTGCGTTCAGAAACTGTCAAGCTAACAAAGACACTATCACACAGACTTTGCTCATTAACCACTTGCCAAATCCAGTATGTGAAATGAGACAAACCCACAGTATCTAAGATAAGTGATGTTAGTATAGAGAAGTCACAGTTACTCATTGAAAGACTCTCATGTGTATAAAGAGGTAGCAAATTTCAGAATAAAAACAGGTAATGTATTGTAGTAATTGCAAACGTCATTATTTCAATAAGCTTGTGCAAAGTGCTAAATTTTTCATCTTCCTTTCTCCCCTGTACAGCTCATTAAATACATTCTGCTCTTAACAAGTTAGAAAATATTATTTCCAAATAAAGAATACATTCAGATAATTTGCAATAATAAAAAAAATAAGAAAGCCACAAAATTCATAAGACCCTTCCCACAAAAATAAAGAACAAATTGGCAAGAATATCATCCTGTGGAGGACCAGACCATCAGCATTCCCCTTGCCCAGCCAAGAAAGTGAGCAAGTTATCACCAATAACAATTTGGTCAAGAAAATAAGTTCAAATCGCGTAATCTGTGAAATAAATTTTTATCCTCTTAGTTAATTCTTTAAAACTATGTGAAGACTGTTGTGACTACATGAAATTCTGCTGAAGTTGAATGAGAGGTTGGAAGAGATCATCTCAGAGCTCTTTTCCAACTTTAACTTTTATGATTCCATGAATGTCTGATATTTTTGGCATAGAATATAGATAAGGCAGACTTAAAAACAAAATTCCCTCCATAATGCTGACTATATTTATTTGATTTTTTTTAAAAAAACATAAGAGGCAAATTTATCTTCATTGAACTTTCTTTTTATGCCTTTTCAATACTGGAATAGTTAGTACAGAGACTCCTTCTAAGCAGTCATTCCTCAATGACTTTTTTAAAATAGGAGAAGAATAAATGACTATCTGATAAGAAACAATTTCCTAATAGACAATGTGCATTAGAAAGGTTGATTTTAAAGTCTTAAGTAAACCTCTAAAGGCACATATGAACTGTGAGCTCCCATTCACAAAAATCATTTTATTTCTTTCATTTAAAAGAAGAAAATGTTGTCATTGAAGTCTTTGGTCAATTTTAAAGTTATGAAAGAAAAAATATGTCCCTGTTAAATTCACTAATGATATCAGATTTTATAACTTTATTATAAAAAAAATATGATATTGAACTGAGATTTGTGGTCCTGTGCCACTGATCAAAAATTCGTTGGATATTTATTCATTTCAAAATTTGTGTCATGTTGAAAAGACATTTCTTTTTCTTTCTTTCTTTTATTTCCTAACACATTTTTCAGAAAGAGCATAAGATTTAGGGGAAAAAAGTTCTGGGTTCACATTCAGGCTTTGACTTTTACAAATTATATGATCCTGATCAAACTGCAAATTTCTTTGCAGATAACTTTTCTCATATGACAGAATTGCTAAGGTGTTCACATTATACAATGATGTACTTATAAGACACATGAAAATGTTAATAAGGCAGAGACAGCTGGCCACCCATCAAAATTGACTTTCCACTTCTGTTGTATATTGATGTGGCTAATTAATAGAACTAGGGCCTCGATTACCAAGACCGCTGGGCAGCTAGCTGTGGCCTTGGTCTATCTCCTATGGGCAAAATGAAAATGCTGTGTGCAACTTTCTGACCAAGGTGATAAGCTTGTGCATCCTCCGTGTTTTCTTTCTCCTTCCATAAACTAAATAAAAATGGTCATAGCCCCAGGAACTGACTGAAAATGGGAGAAGCATAGGTCTCTGAATCACAGTAAAGAAAAGAAACTGCCCACTAATCAGGACCGTTACTATAGCAGTGAAAATAATCTTCTCTTGTGTTGAACTATTATCCAAGTTACATATATATTTTGTCATAGCACAACATAACCTTACTAATACATCAATTGGCACACCTTGAAATCAAGAGCTCCTATTTAGAAAAGACAAAAATATAGGGCATGGGCTTAGTAATTGGGCAATGGGTAAAAGGATAATGTAGGCTGGGAAGTCGGGGACCGGTGCTATGCAGTGTGAAAATATTGAATTAAACGGTTGCCTGATAAGAACAAATGCAACTGCAATTGTAAGGAAATTATTGGAAGGAGCCCAAGTGTTAGTATGTGTTGGCTTTCCATGCTGCTTTTAGCAAAGCATTTTAAGAGAAAAATTAGCTCATGTATGACTAACAAAAAAGTAAGAGACTAGGAAAGTTAACAGCTTTTGGAGCTCACACAGTGTTTTCTCTCCAAATACTGTTAAGACTTCAGAAAAAAATAATTTATCCATGTGGCAAAGGTCAGACTAAAAGCATTGATTTCTCACCCAAGCTTATTGTGGTAGATAATTTTAAGATAGCACTTACTACATTTAGATACACAGGTATGGGAGAAAGAATGCAAAATTAAAAGGCCAGTTTAAGAACCATATCTAAGAAAGAATTTGGTACAATAAACCAACTAGAAACAAATATTCCTGAAGCCTACCAAGGTTTTGAAAGAACTATAGTGACAAAGAAATCATGAGTCTAGACTCAAGCAAGTGACTAATGAGCAAGCCTTAACACTAAACCTCCAAGCTTGAAGGAAAAGTCAGCTATGAATGGTGGTCAGCCCTCAAGAAGGCAGAATCTCCAATACCCACTTTAACTGGCACCACCCGGGAGCTGAATGTGGAAAGAAACTCTAAACTTGAATCCAGAGGCCATGGAGAATAAGAGAGTACCTGTCAAGGAGTAAATACCAATCTAATCCATAGTGAGTGCATTACTGGAGATATTTTAATGCCTACTCAGCAGAATATGACCAAGAGTAATGACTATTGGGGGCTTTTTGACATAATATTCTACCCTTCTACTATTGTAGATTTGGTATGGGAAAGGGAAGTTCGTCCTTATAGTTAACAGGTCAATTAATACATAGAAGCCACATCTGGACTTTTAAAAGGAGAGGTTAAAATTCCTTATGTAAAACTGAGGTAGTTTCCATTTATAATATGAAGAAGCTTAGATTCTGTGTGATATCTTTGATTTTTATAAAGCTATCTTCTCTCAGTACTACACATCATTTAGAAATCTTGTATTTTTGAGCATGATGTAGTAATAATTAAACATGAGATGCTTCCCTTAAGAATGGGATAGGTGTGTTTCGTGTGGGAAGAAAAGTGCACACTTCCCACACAAAGAACTAAGAGTAAATTTGAGGGCGAGATCAACCAATGGCCTTGTATGCATGCATATAAGCATAAGTGATGGACGCAGACAACAGAGGGTGAGGGCAGGACGGGGGGGATGAGGGAACAATGGGGGGATAAGGACACATTTGTAATACCTTAATCAATAAAAAATACATAAAAATAGTAAATTTAATAAGTGGAGAAATGGACTGTGGGAGTAGCTATTTCTCCCCTACTCTTACTGTGCAGTTGTAGCTGGGAAACCTGGACACTGTGATTCAGTGATTAGAGCATTGGCCCATGAGGGGTCATGGGTTTGACTCCAGTCAAGGGCATGGACCTGGGTTACAGTTTCCCCACCTCAGTTAGGACAAATTGGGGAGGCAACCAACTGATGTGGCTCTCACATCAATGTTTCTCTCTCTCTCTCTCTCTCTCTCTCTCTCTCTCCCCTCTCCTCTCCCTCCTCCCCCACTCTTTCTAAAATCAATGGGAAAAACATCCTCCAGTGAGGATGAAGAAGAAGAAGAGGAGGAGGAGGAGGAGGAGGAGGAGGAGGAGGAGGAGAAGAAGAAGAAGAAGAAGAAGAAGAAGAAGAAGAAGAAGAAGAAGAAGAAGAAGAAGAAGAAGAAGAAGAAGAAAGATAGGACGAAGGAGAAGAAACACATTTACTTACCCTCCTAATATACAGATGTGGCGATGTGATTACTTGTCATCAAAGTAATATGAACAGAAATGATGAGAATCACTTCCAAGCAAAGAATTTAATAAGTTGATTTCTCTTCTGAACTTTCCACTTTCCCTTGTATTAGTAATTGTCAATGATGATGAAGGGTAGAGCCCCAGTCCAGAAGGAAATTGGTCCCCTGGGTCTCCCTGAAGAAAGGAAGCACCTGGAATTATTGTGTGAACTAGAAATAAACTTGTATTGCATTTGAGCCATTTACATCTTTTTTAAGTGTCTTTTGTGACCACAGTTTTATTCTATTTTCCAAATTATAGTTACATCACTTATGGATGTTATTTATTTGAGAAAAACACACTGTTAATAAATTTTTTGTAAATGTTCCCTTAAGAAGAAGAAAAATAAGTAATGAATTATAATAGTCAATGAACATTTTGAGGAGTTTTGCTTTTAAATGGAAAGGCGAAAATTTCTTATATAAAACTGAGGTAGTTTCCATTGTATAATACGAAATAGCTTAAATTCTGTATGATAGCTTTAATTTTTATAAAGTTATTTTCTCTCAGTATTAAAATACTAATGAGAATGATTGTAGCTATCAAAAGACAATCTTATATATAATCCACAAATTTAATATATTAAGCTACTACCCAATGTAATGCTATCTGGAGGTGTGACTTTTGGGAAGGCATTAGGTCATGAGGGTGGAACCTTCATGAGAGGGATTAGTGCCTTTATGAAAGAGGCTCCAGAGAGCTCCCTCTCCTTGTTCAGCCATCTGAGGACGTAATAAAAATGTGGCTGTCTATGAACCAGGAATCGAGTCTACCAGAAACCAGATCTGTCAGGCCTTTGATCTTGAATTCAGAACTATGAGAAATAATTGCTTATTTTAAGCCATCCAGGCAATGGGGTTTTTATTACAGAAACCTAAACAGACTATGATATATTGTCATGGCTCATAGAACTTTTCCTGTCTGTTATTTTGTGTTATTTTAAGCACTATGGTTTCTTGATCAATTTTCACACAAAAACAAAATTGTAGTACCCTGGTAATTAAATCTCCTAGAGTCTAAGTTTTATTTCTATTTTATAACTCATTCTATTAAAATTCTGATTTGATACAAAATCTTCATTTCTTTAAGTACACTTGCAGAGAGTGTTTATAAATTCATGGCTCATCAGAGCAGGTTAACATGAAGACAGCAGATCTCTTATACAAGGTAGTGTTTACAATGTGATGATATACTCAACTTGTCATTTTCTGCAGTATCATCAAATTATAATTAACTAGGGACCAGGTGCACTCAGGGGAGAGCCCTCAGCCCAGCCTGTGCCCTCTCACAGTCTGGGACCCCTCAGGGAATATCCATCTGCTGGTGTGCCTGGCCAGCCTGGGTGAGGGGCTGATGGCTGTTTGCAGGCTGGCCAAGCCCCCCAGTGGGTAGCCTCACCCCATTGGGGTGTGGCCAGCCTGGGTGAGGGGCTGAGGGCCGTTTTCAGGCTGCCTACAGCTCCCATTGACCCAAGGTCCCAGAAGGCTGGCTGGAATCAGGTTTCTGGGGTTTGTATATCTTCTATAATTGAAATTTTGTTACCTTGAGCAGGCAACGGAAGCCTCCTGCTTGTTCCAGCTCCGTGGCTTCTATAATTAAAACATTGTTGCCTTGAGCAGAGGCCCAGCTGGCCTAGGCAAGCAGTTTCAACTCCATTGCTGGTGCAATGGAAGCCTCCTGTTTACTCTAGCTCCATGGCTGCTGGCCGCCATCTTGGCTGGGTTAATTTGCATACTGCCACTCTGATTTGCTGGTGGTTGTGGCTTAGCTTGTGGGCATGGCTTGGGTGTCTCAGAGTGATGGTCAATTTGCATATTGCTCTTTTATTAGATTGTTCTCATATAAACCAGCATTTTTTTAGAGATTTAATGTTTAAAGACCATGACTGTATATTTCCACATATATCCACTTTTATTCTAAATAACATATATCTAAGAACAATTTGTTTACCTCCCCACTGAAAATAATCTATATAAATTATACTCCAAAATAAACATTTCTCAAAAAATTAAGAAAATATCTTATATGAAGATTTTTAAATATATAAAATATGTGGGAGTCAGAGATTAGGAGGATCAATTTAATGTTATTTATCAATTCTCAATCAAGAGATATAGAATAAATATAAAAGAAACAAAAACTGAAGAAATGTGTAATAGATAAATAATTTTTTACTTATGGATGGCATGTACTCACTATGACACTGAAAACAAGTTTTAAAATACAGCTAAGTGATAAGAAAATGTCATATAAATGTGTTTATTTAACAGAGTGCACTTGGGAAATAGAAAAGTAATATTTTTTCTTGGAAAAAATAAAAGAACTATCTTTCTTTCTCCTTGAAGCAGAAATAACTCTTCAGATCACATGGCTAATTTAATAATAACGCCATGGCTCATGTTTCAGGTTGCTTGTGTTCTAGGCATTGACCTAAACTTTAGACAATGACAAATTGCATAATTACATCACTCTTGTTTAAAGAAAGCACTTTGAAACCTTACACCATTATTAGACAATAGAATATATGGTTTGTAGAAAGAAAAAAAGCAAAATTCTTTCTCCACCAATAAAAGTTCTCCCATGGGCAAACTGCATCTATATACCCATATGTAGACATAATTTAAGAAAACAACCTTCTACTATCTAATATGTATCAAGAAAAACTGAAAGGTAGACAATCACATTTAGGGTGAAATAGTTGGCTTTTAAAAAAATTGAGCAGACACCAAATAAGTGACTGGGGAAAGATACCAAGCCTATGAATGAGATTACTTGAAAATCCTGTAAAAGCCACAGTACGCTTGTAGGAGAGGAAATGGGTTAGGAATCAGGAAATCTAGACAATGACCTACATTCACTTGATAACTGAATTGGCTCTCAGTCCACTCTCACTACTACTGAGAGAGATGAAAACTAAAAACTTCAATTCCCAGACTCTCTTGCATACTTGGTTTTGTATATAAAATTCTGCCAGGCATGATTTAGAAGTCAGAATGAGAAGGAAGCTTCCTGCTTAATTTTGCACAAATAAGTGTTTTCAGTGTTCTCATTTCAGATTCTGTTTTCAGGTTACCAGCTTCGTAAGTAGCAAAAACAGGTTCCTGGAAAAGGATATGAAAACGCTGCTCCTCCAAACATTTCTACAATTTTTAAAGAAATTAAAATCCCTGAGTTAAACTCCATGCTGCTTTGAAACCCCTGGAATGGTTCCTGTTTCCTGTACTGGATCCTGACCCATTCAAAAATCATGAATGATTAACAAACTAGTTGAGCCTCACGGATCATAGGTAAGTATAAATAGATATTATTTCAACTGACAAGAACTCGGTCCAGATTTATGCTTCACAAACACTGATGAGAAACAAATTAAAAATTATATAAATATGTCAAAAGACAGACTGTAAGAAAACAGCAAAGACGTAAAGTACGAGGACAGAAGACCAAGAGCGTGTGCTAGCAAAATAATTTAAATAGAACGTCCTCATTCCATTTGTCAAAACAATGAGAGTGCATGGGTTTCTTTCCTCTCCTTTCAAAATCTCACTGAAAGAAGAATTAAGTGTAAAGTAGAATTTAAAAGGAGCAAACCTAGAAAAGGGAAGATAATGAGAAGAGTTTCCAAATGAATAAGAGATGCCAACAATTACCTGGAAATCAGAGAGTGTGCCTAAGTGAAACTGACAGGGGAACCAGACGCTACACCGGGAATGCTGCAGAGGCAGTGGGAGTCTCTCCTCCCAGTGGAATGTCTGAGGCACTGGCCTCCCACTGGCCAGCAAAGGGGAGGAAAAGATTGAGTAGTGAGGCTAAACCAGACATTTAACACATGTTCTAAGAACTGATGCTTGAGTATATTCGCTTGTTAAAATTTCCCCTGTATCTTCTAAAATAGCCCAGCCCAGCCGGCATGGTTCAGTGGTTGAGCATCGACCTATGAACCAGGAGATCAGAGCACATACCCAGGTTTCGGGCTTTACCCCCAGGAAGCACCCAATCAATGACTCTCTCATCATCAATGTTTCTATTTCTTTCTCCTTCTCCTTTCCTCTTTGAAATCAATAAAAATATTTTTTAAAATAAATAATAAAATAGCTCAAAGCATATCTTTACTTTGTTGCCAAACATTGGGAATGAGAGGGAAAATAAGAAATTAAGGGAAGTGAACCAAATAGTTCATATCAGAAATCAATAACTATTTTTCAGTTTTCAAAATTGGACAATCAAGTATTACATGTGCTTACATATGGAAGGAGACACTAAATGTGGGCTTAGAGGAAGACTGACTTTTCTGGCTACACTTTGAGTGGTTCTCTTTGTATAACTTCTATTTCCTTGGGGATGGGATTGTGGAACACCTTCAAAGGAAAGACTAGACCAAAATAGAAGATAAATGTTTAAAGAAGGGATTCCTATTATCTATGAGTTTTTAAAGCAACTTAATCTTCCTTCTTAAAATGTATAGCTCTCATGAGTCTATTTGTTATTCCTGCACTGTCTCATCCTGGGTCTCAAGCTGTAATACAGGCAACAGATAGCTTCAACGCCAACAGAAGGAATAAGTTTAAGGCTGATTACTACTAAATTATTACTGACACCAACTTGCTATTATTGCATAAGGTCTGGCCATGTAGTCATTATTATTCTAACACTTGCAAACAGAACATGTTTACATGGTGAATTAATTCATATCATGTAAAATCGGTATGTAATTATTTCTGTGTCAATGTTGGAAAATTTAGGCGTTTTTTTTTATAAGTTATTAAGAGTTAAAAGGCAGAAATATTTTCAGCAGTAGAAAAACCTCTGAAAATTCATTTCTCTATAAAAGTTATGAGAACACTAAGCAGACATTTTCAAAATCAAAATTTTACAACACTAGAAATTAATCAGAGGTTTTCAAAAATCTGTAGACTGTTTCTGGAAAGAATGGTGGGTGGATATCAATAAGAATAGCTGAAGTCTGTGGTGTTTTAACTTTCCCTGTTCACATTCCTTCACCATCTGCAGCAATCTTGGAAGCCAGCCGCCTCACAACCATGGTAGCTATGAAAATCAGCACTCTTAACTCTACTGTGGATTGGTCTAACTCTCCATCAACATCTCTTGATCTTGATTGCTGTAAGTATATAAGAAGTTTTGAAATCAAGCACTGATTCCTTTCTTCATTCTTTTAAAAAATATTTTAATTATTTTAGTTCTTTGGCTTTCCATATAAATTTTAGAATAACATTGTCTACATCTACAAGTCTTGATGAAATTTTGATAGGAATTGCAAATCTACTCTACAAAAGCGAAATATTAAAATTAACCGGTTGTCTGACACGGGTAAGCCATGCCCACCAGCCAATCAGAGCAGCTGTATGCAAATTAGCCCAGCCAATATGGCGGCCGCCACTCCCGGACCTGAGTAAACAGCCCTTTCCATTGCGGCAGGAGCGAAAGTGAAGCTGCGCTCGCTCAGCTCAGCTCCGATTAAACTGCCTCTAGGAAAACACAGATTTGAAACATTTGAAACAATGTAACAATCATAGAATCCTCCAGAGCTGAAGGAAAGAGCAGCTCCGGCCTAACCAGTAAAAGTAACAATTGTTTCATTATAGACGCTGCGAGGTGAGGCAGAGGAGGCTTCAGTTAGTTAGAAGGCCGCCTTAAAGGAACAGTGTATCAATTATAGAAGATGACCCCAGGCCTTCAAGGAACAGTATCAATTATAGGACAAAAAACTCCAGAACCTGCGTCCAGCCAGCCTTGCTGGGACGTTGGGTCAATGGGAACTGTGGGCAGCCTTAAAGCCCCTCACCCAGGCTGGTCAGGCACGCCAGCAGGTGGACATCCCCCGAGGGGTCCCAGACTGCGAGAGGGCACAGGCCAGGCTGAGGGACCTCCCGAGTGCACAGAGCGGCTGCAGGGCAGGACAGCGCAGGACCCAGGACCTGTGATGGGAAAGAGGCGGCAGGGTTGGAGGGCACTGGGAAGCGGGTAAGAGGCGGCAGGGGGGGGTCTCGGCCTGCTTGGTGGCTGCCCAGGCCCTTTGCGGGGCACTGGGGAGCGGGAAAGCAAGGCTGCAGGGGCCGGGGTCCTGCTTGGCAGCTCCCCAGACCCCTTGGCGGCACCAGGAAGTGGGAAAGGAAGGCAGCAGGGGACGGGTGAGTGGGAAAGAGTTGGCGGCCTGCTTGGTGGCTTCCCAGGTCCCTTCCAAGGATCAGGAAGCAGGAAAAGGCTGGCCTGACCACAAGGCGGGGTTTTCCCTGCTTTCTGGTGGCTGGAGGAAGATGGGAAGTAGGCAAGCTTGGGAGACAGGTCGGACCCAGCCCTGGCCACGCTCAAAAAAGAGAACAACATGCAGGGGAGGGCAACAGTCTGAGAGATCAACATAGAGGGGGTGCCTGCTCCAAGCCTCCACGGTGTGCCTGGGGCAGGCCCCCAGCAGGTAGACACACACAGGAGGACTGCTCCGAGCCTCAGATGTGGCTGGGGGCAGGTCCCCAGTGGCGACACACA